>JAVCKT010097145.1:0-12035 GCA_032273925.1 Rhynchotus rufescens | reverse complement strand
CCCTCTGTCCCTAAGCGTGGCCCTTCTGTGAAAGTAACTTGCAGTAGCGAAGATAGTGGAGAGGGGCACCGTGGTCGGTTTCATTCCTGATTTCTCTGATTCCTCCTGGGGAGCTTTTCCCTTCGCTCCTGCCCTGTTTCACTGCACAGCGAGAGCACGACCTGCTGTGGGAGCCAGTGTGGCCTGCAAATGACGGGCTAGAAGAGTTTGCTGCTGCGCTCCAGGAGTTTGCAGGAAATGACATGAAACTTCATTGCCCTGGAGATCGCTTTTTCCAAGAAACCTGAGAGTTAGCTGAATTTGTATTTTGCAATCCCATATCGGTATTTGCATGTAGCTCTTTCTTGCTCCGTCAGCAAGTGCAGAGGTGACAGCTCGGAGAGCCCCAGCCTCCCATTCAAACGAGGAAGAGGATAGGGAGGACCGGGATGGAATCCCTCGGGGCTTAGGGGTTATGTTCTGAAATTCGGGCTCTGTAGAGCAGCTCTTATTATCTCAGCGTGTGTCAGCCCAAAGTACTGCTGCGTGTGAGTGGTTCCCCTGGTTAAACGTTGTATAACAGCGTGGACCACGAGCTTCCCTTCTTCCTTTGGGTCTGTGCTCAAAAGAGAGGGCTGTGTATAAGCACGACAGGATTGTTCTCACTATGGTGATTTTTCCTCCTTAAAGTACCACAACAGTTGAGGTAGAACAAGCCTCGGAGGCTCAAAAGGAGCAATAGCTCTTCCTTTTACTCAGCAGCAACCTCAGGCTCTCAAGCTGGTTTTCCTAAGTTCAATGCAGCTCGATCTTTTTCTGATCTCTGCTTCATGGCTTCCTTTTTCAAAGGCCAGCAACCTGTTTTTTTTCCTTTGTGATTACAGTATTTCTGCCTACCCCGAAGATGTGGTAGCAGCTAAACAAATAGCAACAGCTCAGACTGGGTTTTTCTGCCTTAGCTCTGATATAATGCAAGGCAGGTGTCCTCGTGAGTATTTACTACTGCCTGGTGAAACTCGGCTTTGCTACTGCTTGGAAAAATTGCTTAACTCTTCCTCGATACTGTGAGAATATGAATTTTTGGTTAGAAAAAGTTAGCGGTAAAAATGAGTAATGTCCAGTTATCATGAGGAAGAACGTGAGAGATGTGAAACATTTTCCGTGAAGGATTTTTGAAGTGATAGTGAATTCCGCTCAACCTAGGATGCATGGCATAACTAATAGCCTGAATTCCCAAATTGGTATAAAATCTCAGGACAAACAGCTTGGATGGTCCCCAGTCCAAAGCCAACAGGAACAGAAGTATGAAAATATTGTTTTTTCTTGTTGTTGTTAAGTTTGGCAGTTGAGCCCCCAAAATTCAATGTTGAAAGAAACATAGAAAATTGTTTCAATGTCTGTGGGTCTAAATTAATTGTCCCGGTTTTCTCTAAAGCAACAGTGTTTTTTGTTTTGTTTTGTAACTCAATCTCAAATTGTTGGTTTTAAGTAAGATGAAAACGGTTGGTTTGGATGCTATTTATTAATGCAGAGGAAAATGGGAAATAGTGTTAGCTTCACATGAGCATGAGGGGCTTTTCACCAAACTGAGACCCCTTTCACCTCCCCTCCCTGTTAATCTGAAGTGTTGGTTTAAAGCCCTTGTTCGCTTTGGTTAGAGCAGGGCCTCTAATTTGCAATTTCCCCCTCTTAGATAAGTGTCTTAACTCCTGGGCTGGTCTGCAGAGCATTGACTTTCTGTCTAAGTTATTTCATTTTGCAGAAAATAATTATGATTTCAATGGAACCAGACTTGGAAAGCTGTCTTGCTCTAGCTGTCAGGCCCATGAAGTGGATTTTTCCCTGTCTTCATGGTGATTTCAGTATTTTTACAAACTAAAATGACTTCAGCAGAATAGGTGGAGAAAAATCAAAATTAGCCTATGCTTGAAAAAGGCTTTTGAATGCACGTGTTCCTGCAGGCAGTGAGGGGTGACAGGTATTTCAGAGGGAACACTGGACCTCGTGTTTGCTTCTGTGCATGGTTGCTGATGGCTTTGCGTGCTGAAAACTGAAAAAATAAAAATGTTTCCACCTCAAAATGCCCAGTTTAGTCATCTGGCCCGTTCCAGGTTTTAGCATTTGCCTGGAATGTTTCACTAGTTTCACTTAAACTTATGAAGTTTACACTTCTGTGAACAGGGAAGCTCCCGCTGCCCTGTACCTGCATTCCCAAAGACTGCATGTTTTTTTTCCAAAAGATGGGAACACCTGGCTAGTGCAAGCTTTAAAGTGGGCCCATGGGCTCATTGGACCCGTGAGAAGGAGAAACTGAGGCAGCTCCATCTGGAAACCAGCTCTGCCCCCACTGCTGTCCAACGTGCACAGCCAGTGGGGTGACTTGCTGAATAAAACCCAGGGTGGGGACAGCAGGAATGGAAAAATATCTCATCCTTTCCTACAAAGTCTCTACGTCACAAGTGACGTGATGTGAGCAGCGTGAGTGACAGGTACTCGTATAACACCTTTTTGTTGGCCAAACGCTCTCTGGTGCAAGGAACTCGAATTAGCCAGATGTTTCGGAAAGGCCTGGATCATCTGCAATTTGAATTTTGCTTTTCTTTTTGCAGACGTTAAACTCGAGCAGCAGATGTCTAAGGAAGCTCCTCTTCCAGGGAGCAGGGCTTAAGCGGCCCGTTGAGCTGTTGTTTTTATCTGGGTCTAGACTGCAATGATGCCGATGAGGCGGTGTGCGGTGGCGGCGTGTGCGCACAAAGGCCGCCTTTCTGGGCTGGAATGAGGTCCGTCTGCCAGGGAAAGGCAGGACTTCAGCGGGGCCTTAGAAACGCAGCCCTCAGAAAACCTCTCTCCTGCTGTTGCTTCATCGAGCTGCTAAAAATATGGAGTGGAAAATGCAAGGATGAAGGAAATGAGGTAGGTCTGGGCTTGGAGAGCTGGAGAGCTTCCAGTTTCATCAGCTTCCCGGAATCCTCGCTGCGAAAACGAAGAGCTCCTTGTAAATCTTGGAAACCTGTCGGTGTTTCTGTCTCACGTGACTTCGCTGGTGCGTGTGGAATGGAGCGTGGGGAGGCCTGCGGATGGGAAGCCACAAACACAGAGCTCGAGGCTGCTGGAATGGCAAAAAAAAAAAAAAAAAAAGGAAAACTTTCCCAGAGAATTATCTCCCTGGCTGGTCTCAGGTACCTCCAGTGGGGATGTGTGGGGCCTTTTTTGGGGTGCTTGCAAAGCCAGAAGGGTGAAGTCTGTGTGCTCACAGGAGGGATACACGTGTAGCCAGAACCGCTGAGCTAGAGAGCCGATGGATGCAGGTTATGGGTTATGGGAAAACAAAATGCAAGGCTTAGATGTCACGAGTGTGGAAGAGTGTCAAGGGAAGCCCCTCTCCTGCCCGCTGGAGGAGACACCAGGGGCTTCCTAATGGGCTTAACATGTGACACGGCGAAGCCAGAGGGCTGGAAGTTTGCCCCGTGTGCTTAAAACATAAAATTTCAGCAGCCACCTGAAATGTAATGGCAGCTCAACGGACAGAGGCTCTCTGGGGGGATAGAGCATGGGGTGTTAGGCAGCTGAGAGGGATTTCGGGCTCTCCACAGCATGTCCTGGGAGGCAGAAGATGGGAAGGGGAGGAATGCCTGGTAATTTGTTGTGCAGAGCAGGCCTGGGCTCCGGTGCTCAGGGTCTGTGAGGGATTCGCCTGCTCCGTCCACATCCGTGACCGTGTTTCTGCTGGCTTGAATACAGCGAGCCTCTAATAGGAGATATTCCCAAAGCGTGACGGGACACGGTGGGTGTTTCTGAGGACACTGGGGAAGGGGGATCTCCAAGCAGGCTCGCCAGAATTCTCCTTCCAGTTGTGTGCGCGGATGCACCCCCAAAAGCTGGGCCTGCCTAGCACCAAAAAGGTGTTTGTTGCATTCAAACCTGAGCCAAGGATAAACTGTGCGTTTCAGCCACCTCATTGCAGATTCCTGGAAACAAGGCCTGCCCTTGTGCTCAGAGGGCTTCCCTGCCCTGCCAGGAACCGCAGGGAAGAGGAACAAGAGCGCGGCCTGTGAGGCGCCCTTGAAGCGGGCGCTGTCGCGAGCGAGCACGTACAGGAGCTCCAGCCCCTCCGAGACCAGCTTTCCCACATGGCATAACGGCCGTTTTTAATGTTCATGCGGCTCAGCATCCCATCCTGAGCAAGCAGCACAGTGTCATGCAAGCGTGGATGTTGTCCTAGGCATCCGAATCCCCTGGGAGCCAGATAGCCAAGGGGCCAGCTGGCAGCGGCCTCACATGGGTGGGTTGAGAGGATCGTGTTGCTGTGCCATGTTGTAAGCTAAAGGAGGAAGAGGATGTTCGTTCCTGTGATTGTGCTACCCAGTTGGATAGCAAGATCCTGCTCTGGAGGTCCTCAAAACCCGCCTGGATGCCGTCCTGTGCTCTGGGTGTCCCTGCTGGACTAGATGATCTCTAGAGGTCCCTTCCAACCTCAACCATCCTGTTATTCTGTAACTGGGGCTCAGGAAATTAGTTGTTCAGTCTTGGCTCTGTTGAACTTGGGCAAATTTCTCAACCTTCGCCCCTTCACCTTCTTAACCTTCACTTTCCCATCCATTAAAAGGAGGCTAATAATACTTGTTTTCCTTATCTCTTCGGGACAGGATGTGGTCTTGGTTGTCTAGTACAGTGTGTCATTGATGTTTGCACTGTAATATCAAAGTTGAGAGGGAACTTTCAGAGGCTCCAGCAAGGCTTCCTGTGGTGGTGTGGGCTGTAGAAATGCTAATGTAGAGCAGAGGAATCAGCCACCTGATTTTCACTTCAAGATCGTAGAAAGAGGATGAGCAGGTCTTTAAGAATCTAGGTGAATTCAGACTCCAGCTCTCCCACGGGCTTCCCTGTAAATGTGGAGATGCCACCCTTATTCCTGCCCTGCTCCCCCTTCCTGGGGAGACAGGTGTCCCACCAGAGGGCAAAATGCATCAAGTTCCAGCACGTGCTTCATAAAGGACATGAAGCCTTCTGATGTATTTAGTTGTTTGATTCCTACCTGGGCATCCAGATGCATTTGAAAGGCCCCAAGTGACTTTGTCTTGGACTGTAAGCCTGTCCTGCCTGTCAGTAAAACGGAGATCGTAGCACTGCCCTACCCCAGAGTACAAACCATACCTAGGCTAGATACAGAGTGGATTTCCAGGTCACGGCTCCTGTAAAATAAAACTAGATATCAAAAGCAGCATGTGCAGCAAGCAACACAGCTTATGTTCCAGAACGTTTCTCCAGCAAGATGTCTTTGGAGCTTCCCCAGTGCAGATTTTTCCTGCGAATCTGTACAAAAAAAAAAAGTGACTGATTCACAGAGAAGAGAGCTCTCGTTGCAGTCGCTTTCCTCAGTCGCTCAGTGTGCCTAGAACTTGTTTGACAGCTGAGAAGCAGAGGTGCTAAGAGCTGGGGTGTATTTTTAGGAAGGCATTGCCTAAGTCTGCAGATGACCCGGTGCCATCTGGTCGTGTTCCTGACAGCCCTTATAACCACGGGCTCTTCCGTGAGGCCATCCCAAGGTCAGGAGAGCTGATAAGCTTCGTTAGGGCTCTGTCGATTTGGCAGCTCCACTTCTGACTATGAGTTTCCAGGGTATTACAACGTTGTGTTGGAAAATGTACAGTGTGGTAGCTGGCCACAGGGTGGGCCCACAGGGTGGGCATGGCGCGGGGAGGGCAACACGGGCAGTTGGCTTCCTGCACCAGTGCAGTCCTGCTGGGATTGGTGACACTGAGATTTAAGGTTAAGCACCACGTGCTGGCCCGGCCCTATGGTGTGATATCAGCAGGGAGGTTGTTTGGTTCTCAGGCTGGATAAAACGCCCGGTGGGATTTATCAGTCAGATTACTCCGATATCAGGAGGGCCGGGATTTAACCTCCCAAACCGCCAAAGGCGGGACCTGCTGTCCCTCTGGAAGGCACCTCGCTGTCCCCCCGTCCTCGCCGCTGTCCCCTGAGCTCTGCTGAATCAGAGCCCGTGACGCGCGGCGCCGCTTGCTGCCTCATTCCGTCGTTCCGCGACTCGGCGGCTCTGGCAGCCTCTCCTCCAGCGAGGCCCGGAGCTCCACGAGAAGCTCTGCCAGTCAGGCTTGTGGGTCTTTGGAAAGCCGTGTGGGCGAACTCGCCTAGCACCTGCCCATATTAAATGCAGCTCAGCAGAATCATGTTTGTCCCTCCCTTTTTTAAGAGATGAAGCAAAAGAAAAGCCCTCCTGCATGGCTGGTGTTTATTTTTTTATGATGATGAGGCTTACCCAGTTTACCAGTTAAGCTTCACAGACCCGAGACTCTGCCTCCATTTGCATGTGGGCTGTTCCAAGCGTGTGCTAACGTTGTGAATGGTTTCCTTTGCAGGGACTTGAAGCTGGATAATGTGCTGCTGGACTACGAGGGTCACTGCAAGCTGGCAGACTTTGGGATGTGCAAGGAGGGCATGCACGATGGCATTACCACAGCAACCTTTTGTGGCACGCCAGACTACATCGCTCCGGAGGTACAGGAGACCTTTAGCCAAAAAAATCAGTTACATGTTTTAACAGCACAGGTTGGCCTTAATAAATGTGCTTTGGCTGTGTTTTATTGGAGGTGCAAGGTTTCTTCCCAGATGCAGACTTGTGCAAGCAAAGCCTCAGTAAATCTGCAGGCTGCTGTAGGCAGGGAGTTCAGCAAGTGTCTATCTTAAAGGAAGCCAAGGTGAAAGATTGAAGTGCTGGGCTGCAGCTACTAAAAACCTGATTACAGAGAGATAGGCATATACAGATCCTGGCCAGTTTGATCTGAAAACAGATCTGTTAAGGTCTTGTTTCCCAAATGGCCCTGTTAGCAGTGAAGGTAGTTCAGCCTTTGTTTGATGAATCTGAGGTACCCATGCATGGACCATGGGGTTTCCAGCTGGGGATCACACATATGCTCTGACATGTCCAGTCAGATTATCAAAGAGAACTTACGCATCAGTGTTTCCAAATCCATTTTCTTCCCCCACTCAGTTTCTAAGAAGCTTCAGGGATGATATTTCTTTCTCCTTCCTCCTCTAGATTCTGCAGGAAATGCTTTATGGCCCAGATGTTGACTGGTGGGCCATGGGTGTGCTGCTCTACGAGATGCTGTGTGGCCATGCCCCCTTCGAGGCCGAGAACGAGGACGACCTTTTTGAGGCCATCCTCAATGATGAAGTTGTCTACCCCACATGGCTGCAGCAGGATGCGGTGGCAATCCTCAAAGCAGTGAGTTTCCCTGCCTGGCTGCATCTCCTGTGCTCTCTGTCCTGACTTTCACCAACCTGAATCTAGCAAAAGAAAATTGCCTTGGGTGGGAACTCAGATTCTGTGGTTGCCTTGAACCCATCCCTCTTATTACCTTAGGATGAAGTAAGCTTTAAAAAAAAAAATCAGTTGCACTTAAGTGTGTCTGCATAGTTAAGTGCAGCAGTCAGTATATGAGTATGTGTTTTTGTCTGGCCATTCCCTTGTTGACTTCATGATTTGCAACGTATGGTCATCTTCAGACCAGAACCAGCAGGTAATACACTGTATTTATCAGTAGTTACTACATGATTTCCATGTGACTAGCGGGGTGAAGTCCTGATAATCCTTTGTACTGACTGTTGGTAACAAAAGCCTTCCCACAAGTACCACTTCTACATGCAGACACACAGCAAATGGGACTGAACAGCAAACAGTTTGAGGAGAGCTGTAGCTCGTGGCAAAGGTTCTGAGGAATACTATATTTAGTCCTTGCTCTGCCATATATTTCTGCATTTCCCAGGAGCTCTAAATCTGTGCGCCTTGACCAGCAAAGAGGGAACAAAGCTCTTTCTAATATTTCAGCTTATGTTTCAGCACAAATGGAGCCCAGTGCACTGCAACTCCCTGGCTCTACAGTAGTGCATCAAAAGGTGATTGAACAGTGAGGGTTTTAACCCACAAATGGGGAGTCCTGAGCTGGCTCTTCTGCTACTGTCTTCTTCTTGCCCATGGTCAAGTCACTTAATATCGCTAAGCACTTTTCATAGCATGAGGGATCGGAGCATTTTCTTTCCTTGTATGAGCAAAGAGTATTTAAGACTGGATAATCCTAAATACTGTGATAATAGAGGGCCATAATACTCAGATAAGAAATACTTGGATAGAATAATAATTCACAGTAGCTTCTTAAGCAATGATTCAGAGAAATAGGTTAATGAATGACATTTAAAAGAAAAAGAGAGGATTTTGGTTTGTTCTTAGTGAGAACTGTAATCAGCTAGCAAGAATATGGAAGTTTTCTACTGAAGAGTTTCTGCTGGATGCCAAGTGATCTATCTGCTTTCTTTTTCTAAAGGGGCAAAGGATTGCATTTTCAGGCAGAGGCTGTGCTCAGGAACTACTGCTTGTCATCCTGAAGGCCCTCTTGGGTTTTGGAAATAACCAGCAACACTTATTAAAACAAAGAAACTGAAGTTCAAACTCATTGCAGCAGTGTGACGTGTAGCTGATGAAACCCAAAAGAAAACAAAGCAATTTCTCTGAAATTCACTTGTGTAGCTCAAGGGAAGCACTGCACTTTTAGGAAATGTCCATTACAGAGAAAAGACTGAAATTTAGGAGCCTTGTAACTAACTGATGGGAAGGTCTATTTGAAACTTTTACAAGACTTTCAGTTCTTTAACCTCTCTATTTCCTGGGCAGCTGCTACATGGAGGTGGCTTTTGCGTCGTGTTTTACAGCGCTTGAATTTACTTTGAGTGGTAACGAAGATGATGATCACTGCTGAGCTGCATATTTGCAAAACTACTGTGTGGTTTTGCTCAGTAGTGTTAGATATTTTACATATTGATTTGCTTTTTTTTTTCCTTCCCCTTTTGTGACTGTTTTATGAAGAAAGATGGTAGGCTTCCTAGTTGCCAAATAAGTGGATTTGTTGTTGCAATGTGATGCTAATGTTCTTTTTCTTAGATACACGGATAACTGATATGGGTGACACAGATAACTATCTGAGCAACCTCTAAACACTACTGTGTTTATCTCCAACACAAACTTTTTGAAGTGTAGAACTTAACCCACATGATTTCTTGCTGTGTCAGTGAAGCAATGAGAGTGGCCTGGAAAATCAGGCCACTCAGTTGCTGCAGTGCCAAAAATGTTGGTTTTGTCATGTAATCATCAAACGGTTACACGGCATGAGAAACCTATGGAAACCCATGGAAGTAAACCCATGGATGTAAAACCTGGGGTCTTTACATCGTGAGCTAAGGGTTTAATAACTCACTGTTCTGGTGACCTTGAACGAGACAAGGGCGAATTCACTTAGTAGTTGAGCAGTAAAAAGCTCTGGAACTAAAATCAAATCCTCCTGCCTGGAAGAAGCAAGTGCTTCGAAATTCTCTAGAAAGGGCTGTATTGAGTTTCGAAAGCACTTGATCGGTCTGCCCTGGTGAACATGGTAAACAACCACAATAGGCTTTAGGACCCATTTCTTGGCTGTTCTTAGTTTGTTTTGCTTCCATTTACCATAATTGTGCTTTACCAGTTTCCCTTCATCAGTAATCACCTGATTTCTGAAGGCTGCATCCTGTTCATCTTCGCAATTTCCTGATAATAACCAAGATATGTCTTTAAGACTTCAGTTAGGTCAGTGGGTGTTCCTGGAGTGTTTCTGAGCAGTGGTACTGACGGAAGCAGAAATAACCTAGATGCCCTGGGAGATTGTTTAGAAATTAAGACAAAAATATTTGTGCAGTGAAAAAAAAAAAAATTACCCATTTCCTGTCTCACTGTTCTGTGTCCTTGATGTTTTCTCTCAAGAGCTAGAGGTAGGGCAGAGATGAACTGGTGTAACTGGCAGCAGTTTGCTGGAGCTGGTATTCCCAGAGATGGGAAACAGGAAATCCCACCTCTGTACCCTGCATCGCATGAGTACGTCACAGTTGGGGAATGATAGTCCAAGGCAGGCAGAGACTGTGCTTGAACTGAGGTCTCCAGCTACTCGTGTGAACAAATCTAACCGAGCATGAATTTGCCTGTGGGATTTGGTTTCCTGCATCTTGGATTGTACTCAGATCCATTTCAGTAAGCACCAGCTTCTCTAGAAATCCAGTTCTTTCTCTTCTGCCTGTAGCTGGAGAGAGTGAAATGTCCTGAGCAGAATCAACATTTCACATCATTGAAAGAAAATAGAAAGTGCAGACAGAAGGAATTACTGCTGAATGGATTCAGGTCAATTTGAATGCTTTTTCTTGACTGAGCACCCATACTTTAAAACAAACAACAGAGAAGTGTTTCTCTATAGCCCTGTGCTGATACAGTCACAAGGAGTTCAGGCGAGATCAGCGTTGCCCCAGTGCCACTGTGTCCGTGCCCGTAAAGGAAATTATTGCAACCTCTCTTTGCTCTCAGCTGACACTGCAATCAGCAGCATCTGCTGATGAAGAGACTTTGCCAGAGCAACCTTGTGAACAAAGGGAGGCTGCACCATGTCTTGTGCAGCGAGAGTGTAGCTGGGGTTTCCCTTATTGTGGCGGGCTGGTGCTTTGAATTTGGAAATTGTCACTAGCAAGAAGTGCTCGAGCAAGGAGGGTGGTTTTCCAGGCTCTGAATTCAGCTGGGTGGACAGTGGTTTGAGGTGCGATCCCCTCCTGTCCCCAAAGCAGGGTGGTGTTTTGGCAGTGTGGTTCACTCACCACATGTCTCAATATCTTTCTTGAATGCAATCTAGGCACACCCTCCTGATGAAAGTTCTGGTGAAAATTAGGGCTCAAATCACAGTGGGACATAAAGTAGCAGGGGAAAATGCAGGGATTTTCTGTTCCAAGTCATGTTTTGGGCAGAGAAGGGCTAAGACTGTTCAGTCACACCATGGATTAATGATCTGAAGTAGCAATGGTTGGCCCAAAGGCTTGGAAACTCACAGGAGAAATGGCAAATAGATATTTTCAACTTCTGGAGCTCTAAAACACTTCAGGCCTGGCTAAAGTACTCCTTAAAAATGAGAGAATGACTCAAGAACACATAGTTCTTCCATGTGTTTTGGAGAAAGTGCTGTGAGACTGGGCAAAACTGGCTGTTGAACAATAAATACTGGGCAATCGAAGGGGAAGGTGCACGGGAAAAGGGCTGTGGTTTTAGCAGCCTCTACTTCCAAACAGCATTGGTGGAACAGTATGGGGTCATCTCAACGGCCTGGGGTAGCTTGGAGAGGGATGTTGTGGCACAAGGAGGCAGGGAGCAGTTGAAGGGCTGAGGGAGCTCCCTTGTGAGAGCAAACATGACTCTTATCTCTGGGAGGAAATGGTGACGTCAGCCCTGCACTGCAAAGGATGGAGAAGAAAAACTTGAAGTTACTCTGTTTTTCTAGAGAACAATAGGCTGGAAGTGACGCTGACTCACGAGGCCTATGCACTTCCCCTCTCACCTGGTTCTCGCTGAGCCCAGCCTGGGCTCAGCCTGGGGCTGTTAAAGTCCTACCTCTGGTGCTCCTTTATGCTTTGCTCTTTGCTCTTCCTGAGGTGCTTAACCCACCCCTCTGTTTGTGTTTCCAGGTTCATATCAAAGGACTGGAGAGTGTCTTCAAGGGCTGTTAGAAGCAGGGTCTGGCTTATTTTATGGGCTCAGCTCTGGGGAGGGAACAGGTCCAGGGAGTTGGGATTTTCTTCTCGACTGGTGCCCCTAGTTGGGAGGGAGCTTGCCTGGCAGTCAGGAGCAGCAGGAAGGAATGGGTTGTGTATGTCAGGGCTTGAAGTTCGATCCCCTTGGACACATGGCAGCCTTGAAGGCTAATCTAGAAGTCAAAAAAAAAGCCCTTATCCAAAAGAGAAAAGCCCCTTCTCCCCTGTCTGTGAGCCCACGTCGCAGGCTGAAGCCAAGTAATGAGGGCTTTTCCACTGGTCTCTCAGTTCTGTGGTTGGAGTGGTTGGTGATGCTCAATACCAAGCCATGTAACCTATTCCTGCTTGCTGTGAAGGAGCACCCAGGAATATTTCTGGAGAGCAAAAAAGGCTCAGGGATGTTGTGATGCAGAGGGCAATGGCTTAATTTCCACTCAGAGAAAGGTGCT
>JAVCKT010097143.1:0-12037 GCA_032273925.1 Rhynchotus rufescens | reverse complement strand
GAGGAGAGGAGAGGAGAGGAGAGGAGAGGAGAGGAGAGGAGAGGAGAGGAGAGGAGAGGAGAGGAGAGGAGAGGAACCCCTGAAGGTCTTGAAATCATAGCTGGCTAGATTTTGTGTGATTTACCCTCAGGTCCACTTAGCATCATCTCAGCTACTTTATATCTTTTATAGTTCAACATGATATTTAAAGGGAAAAAAAAAAGGAGGAAAATGCCATGTTATCTTCCAACAAAATGATCCATTTTTATGTTGAATGTGCAAAACAAGAAAGTCTGTATTTGCATTTTGTTAAGTATTGTCATTAACTGTTTCCAGCATAATACAATTTATAGCCTGGAAAGGGATCACATATTCCATAGTTTTCAGGAATATGAGAAAATCATACAACTGTAGTTTATCTGTTCACTATGCTTTTAAAATAAATGGTCTCCTAAGACTCTGTTCAGAAATGAGAGTGGAGAAAATATATCTTCTAATATCTGAGTGGATGCAACAGAAAAAAAATGTGAATTAAAATGCAAATGATTCAAAGAAATAGCTTAAGGGTATCACATTCCCCTGGCATTAGTTTTGTATAAGAAATTATAATATGTAATGGACATGGGGCATATTACAATAATTTTAAACAAATTCTTTGTCATCAACAGCTATCACATTTGCTTTTTTTGATATGTTACTTCTTATTTTACTATACTTTCATTTTATTCACACCCATACACCCTAGGCCAATTCCCCAAACATTGCTTATAACAGTGGATAACATTAATTATAGAACATTGTATGTTTCAAATTATGTGGGAAACCTGTTTTCCTCGCCCCTGTCTGTATATACACTTCACCAAGCAAATAGTGAATGACATCTGTACTCCATTTCCACTCAGGCAATTTCTATTAAGCAGTTTCACTTTTATTAAACTCAGGACATGAGGGAACCACACCAGCTAGCAACCACACAACCCTATATAAACTCATCACCTGTTTACTTATGTTAGTTTTGTTACACATGGGAGTCATTCTCACTGCGTGTGTGCCTCTAACCTCTATGCCAAAAAGTAATACATATTCAAGTAAATCTAGAGCTCACTGAGAAAAGAAGCACTTTAGCAGTTGTGAAACTTAAGCCTCGTCCTTACTGAAGATTTTTGTTTAAAACATTGAAAGTGAAATCTTTCCTTTTTCACTGAAAATACTCAAGCATGGAGGATATTTTGCAGATGTACAGCTAGGAAAAGTAAGAAACCTTTGAGCAAACAGTACCAAGCAGAATTGTAAGAGAAGTCAGTGAGTATGAAATCATACAAATATGCCCCAAACACAATATTTATTACATCAGATGCTTAATTGATTTTGTTTGTTTGTTTGTTTTCCTTCTAATAGTATATCCACTCATTTGTCAGTTACCTGATGAGCTAGTAGTCAAATAGAGTAGAAGGCAGTCTCCTCACAACTTCTCTGGATTATTTTTTGGGGTAAGAATTATTTAATAATAGCGTACTTTTATCTCTACACAACTCTGTCTTAGATGACAAGGCTAGGAGCACGCTGGTTAAATGTGTAGGTAGATGTAAAGGGAGGAAGAAGGTAATTCACAAATACTGTATCGAAGAATGTGAATATATTGATTCTAAACACAAAACTGAGCTATGACTATGATGTCAGATATACCTGATATTTTGGGTGAGTACAGATGATGGGAAAAAAAAAATGTATTTCCTATGATGCAAAGCAAAATTAGGAAATACAAGGCAAAGAATAGTGTTTTCAAATTTGTCTTTTATAGATTGATAAACAACAGGAAAGGAAAAAATCTCCATATATTTAATTTGAAATGTATTTCTTTGAAATCTTTGAGTAAGGAAGAATTTTCATAATACATCTAAATGTAACTACTTTTAGAAAGTAGTTACAAGATAGTAACTACTAGTAGGCCTACAAGAACAGTAATAAAATAACACTGGCAAATAGGGATTTTTTTTGTTTGTCTGTTCTTCCAGATTCTTTATCAAAACATTCCTTTTATCTCCAGTATATTTTTCATCTTCATTTGGGAATTACAGATAGAATAAGACAAATTTATGTGGAATGCTTGTATTTATGTAACTTGAAAATAAGAGGTTCTGTTCTTTCAATTTTAGAAAATGCATTTGTTCTGTGTACAATTCAAGTTTTATATCTTTAATCAGTTACAAATTTCTCCTTTCTCTTCTGCACTCCTACCTCTGTTGAACCACCTCACATGTAACAGGGCAGAGTGCGGTTTTGTGATAAAATGGAATATTCCTGCTTACCTTCAGGAGAAATAAAACCTATATGGAAAACTTGGGTAGTGGAGCAACTTTAGTAGAACTGTTTTGTAGTTACTTCTCATCTATAGATTTCTTTATTTTTATGGTAAAAACCTGTGTGGGGAAAAACCACCACCACCACCACCAACAACAACAACAACAAATCAGCCAACCAAACAAAAAAACAACACTTTAGCAGAAAAATCTGCGTAGAGATAAAATATGAGAAATTTCCCCTTGACCAAGTCTTCTGGCTCTGTTTCTACCATGCGCCTGTGCACACATTCCCTAAAAGTACATTATTTCTTTGAAGACTGGATTTTTGTTTGGTTATTATTTTTTCTTAAGCACTAGAGCACCTGGGAAACTCCATCTAATACAGAATGCAACAGCACATCTCATTAGCAGCAACACTACTGGGAATGTATTAAGCTTGTCTTTTGCTCTTTGCAATTGCTTGCCAAAGAATATCAAATCAAATTCAAGGTCTCACTGCTTATCTTCAGTGCTTAAATACCTGATACCTATGTCCAGAGTGGTGAACATGGAGCTCATTGGAACTGTGATGTGCTGGCCACCTCCTAACGTCATCCCAGGATAATGCCAGGGCAAGTGTAAAACCTCTCTTACCATCTTTATCTAGCGTTCCATAGGAAGGAAATCTCTGGATATAAAGCAGTAGAAAGCAGCGGCTTCAGCTGAGAAGCAAAACTTTTCATAGACTACAGGTGTAACTATTTACACATGCAGTTTCCAAAATCTTGTTAACATCTGTCCTATTGCCAGGATTCCCATCCTTATCCCCTAGGATGAGGAATGGAA
This sequence comes from Rhynchotus rufescens, assembly GCA_032273925.1. NCBI lineage: Eukaryota > Metazoa > Chordata > Aves > Tinamiformes > Tinamidae > Rhynchotus > Rhynchotus rufescens. The sequence goes on along the minus strand of JAVCKT010097143.1, from coordinate 8,930 downwards.
GAGAATGGTCTCCGTCAGCAATCAAGGAGCATCATAAAAATTGCTACTGAATTAAAAGACCTAAATCTTTGACTGTGTCTTATTTAATGCAACTACAGACATTTTTCTTAAAACAAAAACAATAAAACTGAAATGCCAAATGTTTTACAATAAAAATAATGTTTTCTTTAGGAAAGTGCAAAGCATTATATTTAAACAAAAGACAGAAATGTTAAGACAGAAGTTAAATATAATGCCAGTGCCATCAGTCAGATTTTCTGAGGTGCAATTGAGATTAAAATATCAGTTCTTAGATTTATGCACTTTTTTTTTTTTTTTCATGACAAGACACTTGTATTTTTCCAGTTATAAATTTTGTTTGTAGGGAAGGGTAAAAAAACAGTACCAAGGACAGAATACTAGCAAGTAAGAGCTAGCAATAGCTTTCCATAACAATTTACTCACCAAAAAGCATTTTCTGAGATGCTATTGAATAATGAGATTGAATAACAAAAAAAAAGGGCAGGTATTTTAATGTATAAACCATCATGAAATGGATAATATTATGCAGTAAAATTTTATTTATTGCCTTGTCTTTGTTGTATTTTTACCTTGACCACATTTTAACAAGCAATACAATATAGAACATAATCTTTTTAAATTATAGTTTTATCAAAAATATTAAATAAAACACTCTTCCTTGTTTTCAGGAAAAAATGAAAAAAGATTTAAGATCCTGTTTTGTGATGAAATTAAAATGTTTACCAAAGAACAGCTTTTGAGAATGGAATATATTATCCAAAACAGTAAGAACTCTGTGAGAGTACTTTGCTCTGTAAACTGTGGAAGTATTTTCACTAGAACAGCACTTCAATAAATTATTATATCCTAAAATACCCAGAAACCTCTAAAACTCTGAGCCAGGGGAGGCAAAAAGTACTTTTGTGAAAATATATTTTAGGAACTAGAGGTGAGATTGATTAGTTAAAATAAAAATCCAGAACCAACGTCAGAAAGATTAACCACCCACGTAAAAGAGGAAAAGCATCATGGCCAACTAATCCACTGCTTCTTATCTATGAGCTCTTTGTTTGTAAAATACATGAAATAATACTCAGGATGACTACCAGGTATCAGAAATGCTGCCTGTATCAGTGTTTATCCAGGCGCACCAAAAGCCAGGCAGATGCTGTCCTGACCTCTGCTCAACAAAATCTGTCTGATGGTTTAGTTGTTCTTTGCTCATCTGAGAGAGCCACAAGGGAGAATAGTGTCACTGGTGCTTCTCTGAAGAGAAGGGCTGCCCACACATCTCTCTGGTAGGATGCCAAGCCCCATCTGAGACAACTCCATGGTAATGTTAGCCTTGAGCATGTCCCTGACTTGTGCAAATCATGAAGATAAAAGGGAGAAAAATGGGGTTATAACATTGCTTTCCAGATGTTAGGCCGCTGCTCACTGTTCTGCCGTGCTTTTGGGAAGTGAATATGACGGTTTGTGCTGCCTTGTGGATTTCCACCTTAGTCTGAGTTTAGCAACTGGTAGACAAACTGGATGAATGAAGGGGGAGGGAATAAGAAGGAAACAGAAGTAAAACAAGTCTCAAAACAAAGAAAATGCAACACCATACTGCCAAAGCATTACTCATATACTTCATATACTGCTGATGAGAGAATAATGATGGAGAATAATAAGCTAGAGGAAGGAGTGAAGGATGTCAGGAAAAGAGTAGAGTATAAAAGTGGCAAAGAATATGAGTCTGTGAAGGGCAAAGGAAGAAAAAACGTGAATCATATTGGTCTTCCAAGTTTCATGTCAGTTGAGTGAGTCATGACTACTGTTTCGAGTGCTGTATGCAGCTGGCTTTGGGGCATTTCTAAGCGTCTATAGTTTACCACAGCAATGTAATGTGGCGTTCAGGAATAACCTTTTGAAAAAAGTTATCACTAGATGCCAAGGAAGCTATTACAGTTAAGTCAGTACCAGACAACTGACTAGCAGTTTTCTTTTTTCCATCAAAACCCGAAGTATTTCCTTCTGTCCATTTCCTAATTGTCATTAATTGCCTTAGGTTTAAGAAAATGTCTTGTAATTATTTTGGGGGAGCTCTGTATGATATGCAACAACATCAAAGTCAATAAGTATAAGCAATACGTTCTGTGATTCTGCTTTGTTTGTTTTCTACTTTTCAGGGACCTTCCTCCAGAAAGGAGAGAGAGCATGAATCCAAAAAATGGCAAGAAAAGTCTATCTACTGCTCTAATGATTTGTAACTCATTTTTTTTTTCTTTTTTTTTCTTTTTCTATTTTACCGAAACTATAAGCTGATAAGTAAGAGGTAGCAGGAGGATGACTATAAGCTGTACTGAGCAGTCAGTTGTTGCATGGATTTAATATGGTAATTATGTGAAGGGAGTCTGATGTTTCAGTCTGAAAGCATGAGAGAAGCAGTTTGAAGATGTGTACAACTGCAGAAGACAACTTTCTTTGCCAGAAAAAAAGTTATTCCATTCTTCTGTTTTTGCTCCCTCGTAGCAGACGGTGTTTCTTCTTGAAGCTTTAGGGAGGTAAAGATAAAAATAATGCCATACAGGAGCAGGGTTCCAGGAGGATTTTTAGAACTGTTTCACTTCATCTGTATTTCCTTGTTTGTATGATCTCATTGTGGGCTTTTAGCTGGTACCAGTACATTTCTATAATTGACTTAGTTAATACGGAATTAGCTTTAAAAAAATAGGCATAGAAAATATTAGGCCACTTATAAGAAGTTCACTACTCCTAAGGTCTGTCTGGAGAGGAGTTTCAGGTGTTTAAAATGAAATTTGACTTGAAACCTCAAAGAGTAATTTAATTTCTATTCCCTTCATTGTACCTGCCCATCTTCTTACTGCAAAGCTGAAAACCCAATCCCATTCCTCCTTTTAATTCTAATATGGAACTTTTAGGAAAAAATGTGCTATTGCCTACAGTTCTCCGGAGTCTATATCATGAGTAGAGATGGTGGGTTATACTGAATTACATGATAAATGTGGTTGGTAGGTGTTGGTAGAAACAAATACAAACCACAGAAAGGACAGAACTAGTAGAAGAGTTTTGTTACATATCTTTTCTTGTTTCTTTGCAGAAAATTACTTACATCTTTCCCACTCTTCTGAAACTGTATGTGTCAGCATATTGCTTGCACCGTTAATTAATGCAAGGTGAAATGATCATTCATCAAACATTATGTTTGCAAAAATACCATTGTATTCTGTTTATATTCCTGTACTAGGAGCCTCACAGGCAAAGATTGTCTATGTTTCCAATAATAGCTGCCTACCAAATATGGAAACCAATTTATAAGTAAAACATCATAGCAGGTGCAAGTCAGAGGAAAGGCTCACAGGTCAGCAAAATAAGAGCATGAAGTTTAGTGAAGGCAGTATTTTTAGCCTGAAGAATCCAAACAGCTGTCAGTCTCCAATTTCTGCATCATTTCCCCACCATATTACTGAACTAACATTGAAGAATTTAACAGAATAAAAAACACCTCTTTAATACTCACAGATATATGATCATCAGTTGAACACAGCATTCTATCTGTCAAACAAAAAGTGGAAAACAAGTTTTTGGGTTTTTTTGTCTCTGAAGCTTGTTTTGTTTCCCATCACTGCTTTCTCAAGCTAGCTTTTGTTAATGATGAAATAGAATGTAGGACACAACATTTTAAAGAGAATTATGGAAAGTGGAGTTTCATTAAACTTCTTCTGTGACCCCTTTTCAAAGTACTACTGTTAAAATGGACACATAAATGCTTTCCCACTGCTGCAGGGTCCCTGGAGCCCTTTGGAGACTTTACTGTTACCTTATGGTCTCTAGATATAGCCTTATAAACCTGTTCACCAGGTAGGTTTACAAGGATATTGATCATGACTTCAGTACAACGGAAAGTTCTTTCTATAAACCTTAATAATTTGCCAGCCTTCTCTCTCTGTTATATGTATGTCTAGGGATTAATGTACAGTACTTGAAGTCTGAGGCACCCTGGAGCTGGAATGGGGGCCAGAAAAGTCCTCCAGAGGCATCACTAACCCATTCCTTCTGATGTCCAATTCAGAGCCCCATCACTCAAACCAGCAATATTTTCAGCTCAGTGAGGCTGGGAATATACTGAGACTGAGCGAGGCAGGAAACAATTGCTTTCATAAGCTCCCAGATTCAACCAGTTGGTGTTCAAGACTGACAAAACATGAGCAATCTTCAGAACTGTTTCCAAGTTTAAATCTCTCGGAGTCCCATTTCACACAGTACCAGCCTTTGAAAATACAAGCACTCATCCAGTAACTTGGATGCTAATGATGGAAGATAGTTCTGTCTCCCTCTTTCATATAAACACATTGATCTTAAAAAACTCCTAGATGCTGGCAAAATACACAGGTGATAATTAACTACTTATCGTAAAACTCAGCACTGAACATGAGCTAAGATCTCTAAGCCATTTCACATGCTTTAAGAGAGTCATGCCAAGAATGAGAACTGAGGTCTCTGGGCACGGTTCCATGAGATGTTAGGGCAGATGGGTACTGTTCTACCTTGTATGGGATTTCCTATACCTGTATTCTCTCAGAGCATTGCTTACCTTTCTCACACCAAGAAGTTATTTTCAAGTAACTATCCTGATAGTGTTTGCCATTTTTTCATTTAATGTACCGTTTTCAAGTCAAAAAGAACAATTTTTGCTTGTACTTCACTGTCTTTGCTTGTGCCATCACAAAACTGGTGTTTGTAGAGTTAAAAAAAAATGATGAAGCAGAGTATACGGATGTTAACTTATGTACAAGTTAACTTCCTTACTCACTAAAACCTAAAATGAATGCATTACTTCAACCACGTTGAATAGTTCAATTGCCTGATTTTAGGAGGATACTGATCTGAGTGAATATTTGCATACCTTTTGCACCTGCCTGATACTCTTCTTGAACAGATAAATCTTACAGGAAGCAGCTCAGGATCCAAGGGGAAAAAATCTCACATATACTAATTCCAACCTTTTAAGTTCCACTCTCTGCTAAGGTCTTAAGAAGATTTATATAAAGCCTACAAGTTGTTCCCAGTTCAGGCCCTTGACAGCATACTTTAATTTTAAAGCTGCTCATTTTTCAGTTTATCAGCTGGACTGGGAGGGGGAAATAGTGACTCACTTTTTAAACTCTTGCTTCTGCTTTTCTCTGTCAGAATTACAGCTGTCTCTGCTGTCTCCTCTCAAATCATCCGCTTCATTTCTTGACAAACTTGAGCCTTGCATTCTCTCCAGCTAATCCTCCATCTTTCTTATTTCACATATTCCTAATGCTCTTAGGAACCGTTCTTAGCCTCGCAAATCTCACTAAGAGGCAGAAGTAGCTCAGAATGAGAACCCTATTTTCATATTTAGCTTTATCACTGAAAGTGCCAAACTCTTGAGCTCAGATCGCTCTGACTGAGTTGGTAGCAGACTTAATTTTTTACCCCTGAGCCATTTCTCTGACCCACAATATGACCCAAGAAACAGAGACAGTGCCACAGGCAGGGGCAGGATGGCTGGAATTTTCACACTGATATTGCTGCCAGAGAAATTGCTCATTACTGCTTTCACGAAGGCTGGAAACTAAACTGCTCTTGTAGTTAGGACAGGTTTGGTAAATTATGCAATAAAACTGTGTTTTCTAACTGTATATTCTAATGTAAGTCATTAGCTAATAACTGCTTTTATAGGGATGGTCCATCACCCTAGAAGCCAAAGGCTTTGTGTTCTACTGGCAAGAAGCTCCTCAGTGTAATTCTCTGGCTTTCAACATTCAGCCTCAGAAGTCAGCTTGCTTTTTTAAGGTAATTACTGTCCTCAGAAAAACTTTTTTGGAAGCCTGGAAAAATAATGGATTTCTTTTTAACCTGGGACATAGAATAGAAAAAAAAAATTAGATCAGTTTGAAGTTCTGAATGTTTCATATGCTGATGCAGCATCATATTTTCCTGTTGTACCTTAAAGGAGTTCTGGTCCAGAAATGTTCCTTTTTCTCCAGTATTTATTTTCCCATAGTCTGTCACACGTTACTCACTTAAGGTCACTTTTCACTCATTACTCTCAGGTTAAATGCTCTTTTTTTTTCTTTTTTTTTTTTCTTTTTTTCTTGAAGAATATCGTACTGTTCAGGAGTTTGTCAATACTTGGAAACTTGAAATTGCTCAATTGTTGGTTAACTAAGGGGAATTTTCTATCAGTCAATTGACTAGAAATATTGGTATGCTATGCTGACAAGATACTCTCTGCTGTACCTGACATAAATGTTGAGTAGTGCATGCTATTAGTTTTGCACTTGCCTCTTCTCAGCAGGCCAACTTTGTACTTGTTCAGATGTGATCTCATTTGTTTGTCCCTAGAAACTCTTTCCAGAGAAAAGCGATTTCTGACAAAGCATTTCCATGTCTAAAAAGGTCATAAAACTGAGATAAGTGCAGCTGTGACAGCCACCATATTGTCAGATACTGGGAATAGAGCCAGCATGCTCCAGGGCTAAAAGTAACAAATTTTTACAGCTGTTACTAAAGAATAAAGCTGAATTTGCAGGACTATTGCAGAATTGCGTCCTTTGTGAATTGGGCTCAGAATAACTATCACTCATCCATTGTAAGAGATAGAAAAGTCTTACCTCTTGTCTTTGATTGCTAGATGGGAATACCAAGCAAGGAAGCCCTATGACATCATGTGATCTGTGTGCAGGAACAGGCTCTGAGAACATTTCTGGGAACATCTCTCCAAGTGCTCAGCAATTCTTAGAATTCAGCAAACATATAATTCTTTTCTTAATAACACAAAAATTTATTCAAAGGTTCATACCTATTTTGTGATTTCCTCAGGAGAAAAAAATAAAAGATTCTCTTTAAGATTCTTTTAGAGAAACAATAGTAGGTATCTTTCTTTTGCTGAAATGATCTTGCTACGGCTTTGAAGAACACTGCTTTTAATGAATATGCTCTTAAAACAGTCCTATTATTTTTCTGTATCAAGACATATTCCTCATCACTCTACTTAAACCTGTCACGTAATAAAACAACACCCTTATAAACAAGCGATGTTACAATGAAATTTCTCTAGTCATTTGAACACAGATATTTATATCCAGCTTTTTTTACCTGCCCCAAACCTAGATAAAAACTAATGTCTCTAAAAACTGAAAACTGTTTTTAAACTGCCAGCAGTAAATTGATTACTGTCAAAGTAATATGTTTTTATAGTAGCTAGGGCAATTGAATTTCCTATTTCCTGTTGAATTTTGCAAGCTTATTGGACCAAAATTTTGTATTAGCATGAGTACAATTCACATCAGTACACAAGTATTAAACATAAAGGATATTTTAATAACATCAACCATAGACCTATTTGGGTTGCTCATTGTCCCATTTACATTTAAGTTATCTCATGCTTTTGGAAAAATGAGAGAGTATCAGCTTCAAGCTGCCTGAACACAAATACATGTGCTCCACACATCGTGTGGGATATGGGCAGCTATGTCAGGAAAATGACACAAGTAATTGGTAGTTCAGAGATTTCATATTCAAGATGCTCTATGTTAAGCCACTGTTAGGCACTCAGGTTTTTCTGTAATACTATAAAATATTCTTGTTATTATTACTATAATGTTCTATAATTATTCATAATTAAAGGGAATTTCAGTTTGATTACACTTCAAGTGTTCCAACATGGAGCAAGAGAATAATTCAAAAAATAAATACTTGAACTATGGCACACTAAGGGAACTGAGATCCCACACATAGCGGCAGCATGGAGAGGTAAATTACAGAAACAGCTGCTGTGGCTCTCTCTGAAGTTTTTATTCAGTCAACATCAATGCAGGAGATGATCCATAACAACCCGTCTTTTATCATCGCTCACTTTTTTTCCTCCAGGAAAAAAAAAAAAGAAAAGAACTATATCTGCTTAGCATCACACAAACCCAGTTAAAAGGCTGCTTGTACTCCTCTCTTAGGGACCTATACAGGATGCCTAGTCTCCTACATGCCTGAACTGTAACTGTCCATGTTCGGGTCCTTGGAGAAGGAATTGCCTTTTCCCTTGTGTTTGGCAGTTCATTCTCAAGTCAGATCATAATGAATGGAAAATCAAAACAGAAACAACCAAATTACTTGAAGCCACCTTTATTGATTGATTGTTAAAATGGAAAGTTGTTTTGATGGGTGAACACTGAGGTTCTGCGTCTTTCTTTCCCACTATTTTTCTAATTTCTGAAGTGAGTTGGAAAAAAGAAGTTTTATAATATGCTCCCTGTAACAAATAGGATAACTCTATCAAAAAGGCACCCCAACAACTTCTCTGCCTAGTGGAAACTGCTCAAGACCTGATTTTGGCTCAGTGGTTCAGGTCAAAAGAGACAGAGCAAATGTAATCACAGCCTGCACACTTGCTACAGCACAGAGACAGATGGCCAGAATGTACTGTCTGGGGTAATGACTTGCTGTTTCCCAGCTCCTAATTAATTGTGAAAAGAAAGGTATGCATGAAGCAGTAAATCTTTTTTTTTTTCTATAGCATTTTTTTGACAATATATAGAAAGTTTGCATCTCCTTTGAAAGAAAGTACAAAGATTTGAGGTTAACAAAGATAAAATGTATTCTTCAGCAATATCAAGCTAACAGTACAGAGCTCCACAGCTTCTAGGGCTTTAATGGTTCTCCCTCTCTGTTAGGTTAACTAAGGGATACAGGGCAGGGAGCCTGAGCAGTAGCTAATTAAGCTGGAATCTTCTGAGTTCAGGAACTGAGACAGGGAGAAAAGGAAGCAGCTTTGCAGGATGGGAATTCAGAGATCCCTAGTGCCAGCAGATCTTGGGAGATGCTTGAGGACAGCTATAGGCATCAGTGAGGCTGGACTTCACTGTCTTGAGGAAGAAAAAACAGTTGATGAAAACTAGCTG
>JAVCKT010097142.1:0-12040 GCA_032273925.1 Rhynchotus rufescens | reverse complement strand
CCCTGGGCAGCCTGTGCCAGGGCTCGGGCACCCTCACAGTGAAGAAGCTCTTCCTCACATGGAGATGGAACTGCCTGGGGTTCAACTTGTCCCCATTGCCCCTTGTCCTGTCACTGGCCACCACTGAGAAGAGCTTGGCCCCATTCTCTTTACATCCTCCCCTCAAGTATTTGTACACATTGATCAGATCCCCTCTCACCCTTCTCTTCTCCAGGATTAGCAGGCCCAGCTCCCTTAGTCTTCTAAGTCTTCTTAGTCTTCTGCATAAATCCCATGGAAAAGCAAACAGCAGTGTCTCCACAGTACCACGTAGCTGCACTGTTATCTCAAGTACTACCTGCACAAAATGAGAGGCAGCATCTGCCCACGGGAGACTTTCAGTCTGAATAGACAGAATGTACGAACAAAGAAGGGAAAGCTGAACAGACTGCTGAAAATCCTCACAGCAAGTAGCAATCAAGCCAAGAGTGAAAATGGCAGGTAGGATCTTTGTCTTCACTGGGGAAGGTTCTAATAAGAGACAACAAACGATCATCAAACACTAGCCAAGCTCACTGCTAGCTCAGAAGCAATTTATCAGCAGAGCATTAAGGTACTTTGTAGTAAGTTTTTTATTCCAGCATCATATCAGAATTGAAGAGATATCTGCCTGGACAGTGATAGTCCAGAAAACAGCCACGTTAAGGAGGCAGCTAAGCACAACCCTGTTACTACCACATCTGGTAAGACTGGGTACACAGTGAAGGACAGTAGGTTTCTTGAATGCAGATTATAGCAGATTAACAAGGAAAAAAAAAAGAAAAAGAAAAAGAAAAAGATTCTCAGATTCATGTTTTTTACCTGTTTCTATGGCAAATTTCATTTGCTACGGATAGACTGGTAGAGAGCAATTCAGTTGTGCCTGAGATTTAACTGTATTCCAGCTTCATCCCCTGGGGCAATGATGATATTACTCCCACTGCAAATGCCAAGGAGGTGATAAACAACACTTCACTTAACGAGTTCAGAAAATGTAGGTACATTTTCCATCGCTCAAATGGCAGACACTGAAAAAAAAAAGAAAAAAGAATAATATTTAAATTTAGAAAAGAAAAAAGTAGTACAAATGGAAAATACTACTCAAGGTTCTATTTGCACAATACAATTTCTTTGGTCCCTTCTTTGAAGTTGGAATAAATATATCCCTCACTACAGACAGACTTTACTGTACTGACTGGAATTAAACACATGAGCCTCTCTCCCCGTTTTCCATTAGTGCCCGGTACAAACGGCATGCAGAATCATCCCAAGAAAAAATGCATCCATTTAACCAGAGAGTTACTCTCCTGGTAATCTGCACTGGATATTTATTTTAAAACCAGTGGAGTGTCAGAATCTGATTAGGAAACAAGGTTGGTATTTTTCTAGATGAAAAAAGTTATGAATTCCACAACATTTGTATGCTTTGTATTCCACGTCAGTCCAAAATCATCTTCCAGTCAAACAGTTTCTAATCAGCATGAGGTTTTCTACTGACATCACTGTTATGTTTTAGCTTCAGTCTAATATTCCATTCAGAAGAACTATCATTATCTTATGATTAAAAGATTAAAAAAAAAAAAAGATACTTCAACCTAGTTATCCTAATGCTGTATAAAGTCTAGTGGAACTATTGACCTTTTTGCTTCCTTCAGAAATTACTATCAACATCCATCCTGGAGCTTTATCTACTAATTCTCCAGATTGAAAATTGCTTCCTCATCAAAGTATCATGCTTTCTCATTTGTATATTGGAGCTAATTGGAATTCTTCCCAATATGCCATGCAGACAATTATCTAAAAGAGAGACCACCAGGACAGCCTCTTTCTGCTATGGCAAATAGTCCTAGGATTATTTGTGTCATCACAGTGTTTAGATGTTCCAGGTGATGCTCTGGTTTCCATCTTCTATGTGTTGAAAAAACAAAGTTATATAAGCCCAGCACCCCAGTACCAGTAAAGCTATATTTATGCTTAAGTGCTTTGCCCCTTGGAGCTAAGTAATTGCAGACATATATATACACAAAGGAAGCCAGAACTGTCAGTCCCCACTATTCAGATGGAGAAAGGACATAAAGATGAAACTATTTTGCCAAAAGTCAAGTAAAATTTGAGAGGAAGGAACAGAAACTGAACTGAGGACTCTTAGATCCAGTGTCTGCAACCTCACTTACCAGCTCACAACCTCCAAGCCTTTGTATTACACACACCTCACATCTAGATTAAGAAAATGATAAATTGTGTTGTGACAGTGCTATCCTAATTACACAATTAAAACATGAGAGGAAAATAAGGTCTCAGTTTTCAGAATATGTTTGAGATGCTTTCTCTCAAAGGAGAAGGGAAAGGACAGTTCTCTATTTAGAAGAGTTAAACTCTGTAGATAAGAAGAGTTACATGGTAAGAAACTGCTGCCTTCATACTTAGCTTTTACATTTACGCAATTATGGTCAAGAGGAAGGCAGATAACCAAGAGAAACATCCTCCTTCATGTCAGTAGAGGACTCGGTTCAGTAATCAAGTTCCCACGGGTATATTGAAGCATCTACTTTAAATAGCTATTTTTACATCTTTCTGAAGATGCGCCAAGGTGAATTACAAAGCACAAGGAACTACAGAATATTCCTGAAAAACAGAAAAGTTGGAATTGTAAGGGAGTTTTAAGAAGAATTGCACAATCTTTTCAGGCACAAAGTCATACTCAGAAGAATTAAGTGGAAAAGTTCATCGGGATAAACGTTACACCATTCACATTGAACAGGACAAATGCAGCAGGATTCATTTCCATTTACTTCCATTCCTTTGGGGATTTTGGTTGGCAAGGCAACTCAAACAAAAACAAGAGTCTGGTCTTCGAGGTCAGTTTGGAGATGGAATTTGATCAGGTCTCTAAAAGAGATGCTGATGAGCTGTTAAGAGAAATTATATTCCACTCTATGTACCAAGCCAGACCATATGAGTATCTTTATCAAGTGGTCCACACCAGCGTGTGTTCAGTTCATCAACATTCTTGATCTCTTCTATCAACTTAGGGATTTTTTGTTGATATTTCTCTGAATTTTCCACTACTCTCCAGTAACATCACAACACTGAGAGATGGGTCTGCTAAAGCAACAAAAACTTCTGCTTTTTTATTATCCCTGTATTATCCCTATCATCACTGCAACCCGTAAACTCCTCCTCCTGTCCAGGAGAGGGATTTGTTCATTACCTTCTGCATTCCCTTCATCCTCTTCCCTGGCCTTATACTAGCTACCAGTCTGAAACCTGTGTGATGTCCATGCACAGAAAGTTACAGCCTGTGGTGATTTATTGTCACAGTAAGAGGAGCAATTCTCATCAAAAGCTCTTGAGTAATCGGGCTGATATAGCCAAAACATGTTCTCACTTACTTGTGCCAGTTTTTCTGTCAGTAAGTTATCAATAATGAAATTACTCCCCACATGCCCAGTTTAAATAGTGCCATATTGTTACATGCTGTAAGGTAAAAGTACTGATATATGCTTCACTTATGGCCAACCCGAAGGCTTTTTGTCTGGGGATTTATATAACTAATAACATATTGTTCTCATATTTTAATTTCAGTAAATCACAGTGCTGTTGCCAATTCATGAAGTAGCTTCAAGATCTACTTATGCTGAAAGATACTCAAGCTGTAAAGGCAAGAAACATTCATTTAAGTTTAAGGTCAATGACATGTCATGTGAAACACACAGAAACACATTAACTGTAAATGTGTCACATTAAATATTTTAAGAAGCTTTACTAAAGAAGCTTTTTATGTAAATATATACATATATTTATACATACTATAAACATATACACACAGAGATATATACATGTGTGTATACATGCACAACTCTCATTAATTTCCCCAAAATAAATCTCAGATCCCTGGTAGTATTATCACAGAGCTGCTAAGATGCTGCATGTGCCTCATTCTTTGAGTTGATTCCTATCATACGTGTTTTAGAGGAAAAAAAAACAAACAAACAGTCTCCTGTTTCTAATTAATAAGGACATTAATAAGTGTTTATGCGAAAGGAGAAGCTAGGGAGCTTATTGCGCTGAGTCCTGTTCACAGGACAAGTCTGACACGGCCAAGTTTGGTTACAGTGCAGCACAACATCTGCAATTCATTTACATACTCTCCAATGCCACAAGGATAAATACGTGCAGCTCTGTGACAACCTGAGGGTTGTGCCTGAGAATGAATGAACGGAAAGCAGCCACCAACAAGCAATACTATTCATGAGGGAAACTACCGTGAAATTGTTTAGACTGAAATTGGGGAAGGATGGGAAAGAAGAGAAGAAAAAGCCTAAAATATATTTCCAGGGATTGAGCAGAACATACCCTGCACTCCCCTCATCTTAAATAAAATTACTCCTGCACTGCACTAGCTGGTGGTATGTTTCATTTGTACAGTACAAGCCTTGTTGTTTGCCTATGGAAATGCCTTCAGACCGATGAGGAGCAGAAACAAGTGTGCTGATCACAGCTGCCACCCTTGCCTTGCCCATAACACCCCAAGAGAGCTCAACGTGGGCGGAAATTAATCCCTGTCTGCTCACGACCAAACTGCAGCCTCAAGCCTAACTGAAAGGCTTATTCCTGTTCTTGCTCTGAGTGTTCCTCCTCTCAGACACTAATTTGAATCCCAAGAATTAGCCCCAGCAAGAAGCCCAAATCAAATCAGTATAAACCAAATCACTATAGGTGATATTTAGATTTACCCTAAGGGAATGATTTTTGTCTGCTCGTTTCACCTTGCTTTGACATTAAGAATCTCTTACTCTTGCTTTAGACCTCCTCTAAGGAGCAAGAAAAACATCCACAGCTGGGTCTACATTCACATTCTCACCGTGACCAATTCTAACCAACAGTCCTGGCGACAGAACTGCAGTTTAAGGGCTTTGGAGAGAGCTACGAGTGACTGTAACCTCTAACTGCCTTTATCTGTTCACACAAGCTCTAGGAACAGACTAGAAGGATGTGGTGTAAGTCTGGAGGAATGTGCTTGGAGGAGCTGCCTGTAGTAAGCACATCTTGGCTGTTGCTGTCAGCCTCTTGATATTATTTTTATGAGCAGAAAAATCGCTCCAAATATTGAGTATGTATAAAATGGTCAGAAACAACCCCCCTTGAAACAGAGAAAAGTGTGTATACTTGGAATTAAAATCTGGCAGGCTACAAGTTACTGCTATTCCCAACTTTTACAACAACAGAGGCCATAACTTGACTCCTTGCTGGTCACATCTTTTGTGAGAAGAGTCAGCCCATCTCCATACAGTTTTTACTCAGTCAGTCATCATCCAAATCTGGATTTACAGAGTTTACCCTCTCTAGCCTAAAATATCCCCAGTTAGGTCCCAAGTAGAAACATTCTAACAAAGGGGATCTGCAAGACTTGCAGCCCATAGGAAGGCTTGTAACTTGAAAGGTAATTGGAAAGCACATTCAGGCCTGCTATAATTTGCAGGAGAGGAAGTAGGGATAATGAAGAGTTGCTTAAAAGCCCTGAGTTGAGCTTAATTGGAATAAAAACATCTGAGATTTCTTGCAGCAAAAACTACAGCAATCACAGCCTGGAGGCTTGACTGGTAAGTCCCAGGACAACCACGAGAGATGAGATGTACTGCCTTCATGCCTTTATCAGGCAGTTGGAAAAAACAAAGGCATCATTTTTGTCCTGTCTGCTCTCTTATCTCATTAATGGCCATGTTTTACTATAAACTGAACGCTTTATCTGGGTACAGTTTGCCAAAATGCTGCTAGGAAAAATAATGCCTGGAAGAAAAGAAGAGGGACAGGAAGAGCAATAAAGAGGGATGAATCTGCACAGATGAGTAAGGATGTGTGATCTAAGTTAACGGCTTCCTCAGTCATGCATATTAGAAGAGCTAATCAATAACAAACAGCAAACACTAGCCACACAGATCCAGCCATGCGAGTCCCATGATTTATATTTCTAAGACTGAAATGTCTGTGGGCTCTGTGCAAACTAAGAGTAAATAACCAAAGAGCTACAGACCCAAATTGGGTCCTATTACCTGTTTAAATGCCTTCTTGGTGGACTAACCTGAATGATTTTACTTTGACTTCGATGGACGAGGTGCACACAAGCTCTGTTTATATTTCTGACATGCAGGGG
Organism: Rhynchotus rufescens; assembly: GCA_032273925.1. Lineage (NCBI taxonomy): Eukaryota > Metazoa > Chordata > Aves > Tinamiformes > Tinamidae > Rhynchotus > Rhynchotus rufescens. The sequence continues at coordinate 5,868 of JAVCKT010097142.1, read as the reverse complement.
CCTTCACAATCTAAGTTGACATCCCCCCAAATTTACTTCCTATCAAAAGAATCAAAAAGTGATTCACTTCAAAGAATCACAGTGAGAGAAAGGTGATGAGAGAAAGCAACACTCACACGGGCTGCTTTGGCAAGGATGGGAAAGGATTCCACCCTCTGGAAGAGGATACATCCCAGCAGAGATGATCTTATTGCTCTTCCAGGCTTATTCTAACACAATGTCACTGCTGCCAGTGGTGCTACTTGTGATTTATACAGATATGAGCAGGAGCAGAAAAAGATGCAAAGTGCCTGGTAAAACTCTTGAGAGGGGATATTTTAAAATGGGGAAACGGGGATTTTTTTAAGCAGGATAAATTGCTTATTGTACCAAGGACTGTTGCATGAAACACAATCCTGCTTCCACATAAGCCTTGGTTAAGCTCACCACCAGGACGAGCTGTGATCAGCCTGGGGAGAGAGGAGGTCATGAATGGAAGGGGCAGGTGAATAGGACCCTGTCATTCCTAAAATATGAGGGATGACACAGCAAGGTTTGCAAACAGATAGCTTTGTACGTACTGTAGGCACCCGTGCAGACACGCACCGCGCTGGGATAGGTCTGGCAAAGCACTTCCTCTGCCAAATGACAAACTTCCAGGCACGCAGCCAGGGGACTGAATTCAGGGATGAATCACTTGAGCATAAAACTAGAGGTGCTCAATGAACTAAGCAACCAACGGGCTTACATGTTATTCAACAATGAAAAATACATCACAGTTTTTTTACATGTATTTATCAGTGTTGAATAACATGTAAATAACCAGTTAATTTTTATATCTTTGGAAGACTACTGATAAAAATCCAGTTTGATGAGCTGAAATTCTGTAGGAAGAGCCAGCAATATCAGAAAAATTGCAAGCTGAGGGAATAATTAGACTCATAGAATCACAGAATCCTTAAGGTTGGGAGGGACCTTTAGAGATCAGCTAGTCCAGCCCCCCTGCACACGCACTGTGTGCGGGAATTAAAGGTGGCAAAGATATTTGCAGCCACATTGCAACCCCAAAAGACAGAAGGGTCACCTGAAGAAAAATATTAACTTACTAGACTTTGTTCTGGAAAAAAATACTACGCAATAACAAAATTGCAACCCTATGCTAGGAAAACTATCTTTATAGTAGATAAAACGTCTGGGCTTTTTTCCTCTTATTTGCTTTCTCTTTGCAATCTGAATGTATGACATGTTTCCAAATTCATGGGCATCGGCTTTCAAAACATAATAGAAAGGACAAAATTGTGACCACATAGAAGTTACTGTGACACTGCTGTAGAGTCAGGACTTTGCTCATACCTGTCAAATCCATGATTCCTCTACAGAAATACTTCTTCTTGAGTTTGTTGCTCTTCTAATTGCAGGCTTGGTAGGAATCCTAAATGCTCTGGCTGAGCACAAGGCACGAAGACTGAAGCGTCTAGAATCAATTGCCATTATCAGCTATGCCTGGCCTAGAAAGTAATGCAGGAAATGCAGGAAATGTAGGAAATCTAGAAAGTAATGCAGGAAAATACAGGCTTCAGTGGAGAAAAAAGCTTAACAAAGAAGTTATTTCCTGCGTTCAAAAGCATATTTGTGTGCTCCAAAATATAGAGCTTATTAATGAGCATTCAGGAAGCTCCTAGAAAGATTCAATATCCTATTTACCCCCAGACTGACTGGGATTTGTCCAGGCAGCACTGTCCCGTTCTCAGCAGCATGACCAGAGCTAGTGGGGCTTCCCAGTGAGCTCCAACATTACCCTGCATCCGCACTATGAACAGCGGAGCCAGGAATTTGTCCTGCTCACGTTTGTTCTTTCCACTTCCCAGCCCACGTCCACAACGTCCTCCACCAGTCTTACATTCCCTGGGCTTCACTCTGTTTTGCTTAACTGTTTACAAGAGAAATCAGAACGTGAAGAAAAACACCTCTGAGGAGAGCTATACTAAATTAGTGAGACCCTGTGGAGATTCCATAAAATTGGCAATAAAATAAAGCACTCCCTGGAGTTTTCAAGAGGCCAGCAGAATCTGAGAGAAAACAGGTACTTCCAAGCCATCACCACTCTGCTGGCAGAGAGATTCAGCTCCGTGGAAAAGTCTAACACTCCAGCTTGTGATTTTGATCCAATTTTTTAAGTGGGCTTCTGTCCAAAGTCATGTATTACAGAACTTCCTTGATTTAAGTTATTTCTCCATTTCGGTTTTCTGGAAGTGGGCTCTCTCCACTGATCACATTTGTTATTCTGGTCATACACCATTCCCAAAATTATCAAAATATTATTCTTTGGGGTGGGAGGGTTGGGGGGGGGGGGCGGAAGCTTTAAATTCACTTTGAACAGTGAATTTCCTTTTTCATTTTGCAGTGGATAAAATTCTGTAAGCTCAGTATACAACTGCTCAGTTCTCAGTTCACTGTTCCATAGTGATGATTAAATTAATCCATCATTGGTGTGAATACCAAAATCTCCCGTTTTTAGTTAAAAAAATTATATTCTAAGCTGTATTAGGTTCAGTCTTGCCCTACAGACCATTGTATTGGAAACACAGGATAATTTATCCAGAAGATTTTCAGTATGCTGTTTCAGACAGCCTCTCAGTCCATCTTCCTGGGCCAGGCACATTTCCTGCATCATTATTAGGCACACAATCATCTATCAAGTAATGAAAACATTAAGCTCACTGATAAACATAGGTCATAATAGGTGATAAACATAGGTGATAAACATAGGTCACTTCATAAATGAGACCAGGCTCCAAGACATTGCGCTAGGCAGCTACAGAAAATATAACCTGAAAAGCTAGAATCCTGACATTTTAAAGCTAAAAACTGAACAAATACCTCCATACAGCACTATCAGTTCAATATGGTATCAAAACGCTAAAATTGGCAATATTAATCCATCAATTTTTCAAGAAAAAGTGTCTTGGGCCATTAGGCACTTAACCGAAGTCGCACAATGAAGTCTCAGGTGACATTTGAGAACCAAGCTGAGGACCCCTGAATAAAAAAACCCAAGTCCATTGGGAGAGCCAAAGTCTTAGACATACAAAGTTCTATCTACCGAGACTTAAGACCATCTATCCAAGTTTGGTATTTAAAACTGTGAAAACAAATGAATTATAGTCACCTACTGTGCCTGAGCACAACAGAAAATTTTGCTATCAGCTGTTTTTGCATATTTCATATTGAACATCGGAAGAGCTTGCTTTGGGCGTAAAGAAACAGAGAGAGATTGCTGTTATTAAGGTGCTGAGGTTAGCTATGCCCTCAATAATAAGCCACAATCTAGCTTCTTATTAAACATGAAGGTTGAAAAATACAAGCAGAACAAGGCAGTCCTTTCCCTCAGAACACTGTGTTTAATCTAAGCATACAAAATTGTACAGAAGAGGTACATGGGTTGAAATATGGAATATAGTCATAGATACTTCTTGGCTTATACCTCTAAATTTGGGTTTTAAAGTGGAGGATTCCTTCCTTGGTTTGAGCACATTTCCTTCGTATTTAATGCAGCAGTGGCTTCTTAATGGTTGAGAAGGTTCTCTTTATAGAAGGCTGAACAATAAGTTTGGAAAGTGTTGGTTGGTAATAACTTACATATGGCATTACAGAAAAAGAGCCTGTTTTAAGCGCTGTTTTTCTCTGAGAAGGGATTTGAAAGAGGTGCCAAGTGTTCCCAACTTGCTGGCAATGCACATCGAGCCTCTCCTCAGAGGCTGCCTCTGCAACTGTCTCTCATGCTCACTCTGCAAACGTGATGGTCCACCTCGTCTTTAATAACATTCAGAGAGTGGGGGAAGCACATTTCTCTTCTGGGCTTGCCAGGCTTTGGGGGCACTGGCGTCTAACATGCTCTCTCAAAGAAAATTCCAAGAAAATATCTATGCACTGCTGTCAGGTACGTGGATCCAGGGCAAGAGAGGTAATAATTCCACACAGACAGAGCGAAGGGGACAGATATTTTTAGCTCAGTCAAACCCTAGTCTCTTTCCTAGTATTTCGTGTTTTAAAAATTATAATACATGATTGCAAGGAAATAAGAGTTTTAGTTAGATACATTTTGAGAAGGATTTGATCAAATAATAAGGAAAAGAAAAAGTATGAAATATTTTTATTACCATGAGCCTCCAGGTCTTTCTGACTTTTCAAGGCCAAATCCCAAAACATAACGTTAAGGGCATCATGCTGATACATGCTGCGATCCGGATAACAAGCCCTTATTTCTGCCATAACCAAGGATTCCTGAAATTCCTTAAGCAAGTAAGAGGCATGGAGGGCACCGTGACCTTGCATCATTTCACCCTGCATGAGGGCTGCCTGCTAACTTAAAACTTGGCCTACAGCTTCTTAGATTACACTAGGCATTCCTACTTAATTTCCTTTTCTAAACAGCTGCACTGCCTTATGAAACTACTACTTATATCAGACCTACAGAAGGTTGAAATAATCCCTAACGATATTAGTGATTTCCAACAGAAATTTCCAAGAGCACAGTAAGATTATCTTTATCAAATTTTGTATGAAAATAAATGGCAGCTTGTAGGGTTTTTTTTTAATCAAGTTTTGTAAGCATCTCCAGCTAATTACTTAGAAAAAGAAAACATTATCTATAAGATGTTTTTTGTTGGCTGGATTGCCTCTGAATTAAGTTTTTCTTTTTTTAAATAAATGCACTATCAACACTATTCAAGTACGAAAGCTTTTGCTCACTGTAAAGAGACCACTAACAAATATCTGGCACACGTGACTGGTCACTCTATAAAACAGATAAGAGTCTTCCTGTTTTCCACATATCTACAAGTTTGGATAACAGCAGCAACATAAGAGCTCAGAGTAGCTGTAGAGGCCGAAACAATGCCCCAACCTACCTTCTTTTAACCATAATCCAAGCTCATGATTTTCACATACTTATCTGCAGAGAAAAATGTACAGAGAAATAATTTTTAAAATAATCTGTATTATATTTTTCTTCTGTGGAAATGTATGCTGATTCTTTTTGCCCAATTGCCCAGTATTTGCTCACATATAAGTCATCTGCCTTACTCATCCTTATCTAAGAAGGCTTTTGACCATCAAACATTAGAAGTTCTTAAGATGATCTTTCATTTCATTTTAATGGAAAAAGATAGTGATTATCCAGACAGCAATTTCACTACTATTTTACTACTTCAGTTCTTGAATATTTTTCCTAGCTTCTACATGAATAAGCAACAGTCCAATTTTATAAAAACACAAATCTAAAGTTATTCTTAAGTTATGGTAACGATTAGTTTGGTCCAAAATTGCCCAAATTTGAATATGAAATAATGAAAAAGTCATTTTGAACACTCTTTAACCATTGACAGTTGTGTACATCCATCCATCCTGAATTCTATACGCTTGAACTTTCAAGTCAAAAATGGTATTAGTTCTTCTGCCTGATTCAAAGAAAGGTTTTCTTCTGGAAGATAACTTCACTGAGCCCATAATGCAAGCAAGCAAACAAAATGCAAAAATTTAGCAGTGAAGAGACTATGATGTTAGTATTGTTCATATCTATTCCTAGAGAAAATCATGCTCCTCCAACTTTTAAGTGATGGGTGACTGTGCTGCATTCAGAGCAATAGCTTGTTCTGGGAATACCAAAAACATTAGTTTGGCAAGAGCCCTTTGGGAGGGCAGACCCAAGTTCCACATCACGATCCTGCACCATCAATCCTGACATGAGGAAGGACACACACCTGGGTGTCCAGCTGCTGACACTTGGCTGGATAGAGGTGTTTTACATCGTGTCTTCCTCGCCCTTCTTAGAGCTCTCCCTTGCTTCCCTCTTCCCTGCTGAGCAAGAATTCTGGTGGAACTGCCAGC
>JAVCKT010097141.1:0-12042 GCA_032273925.1 Rhynchotus rufescens | reverse complement strand
CATATGAAGATACGAATATTGTCTACAGAGATTAAAAAATAATAAAAATGTGTCTATTTGATTGTGAGACTATGATTTATTTTAGAAACAGAAAGAAAAATATTAGTTTACCATTACTGCAATTTAGTGGTCTGTGGATGATCAGCGGGTGCATTACCATGTAATGGTAATATACCTGCTGTCTTTTGGCAGCATCCTGGTTAATGCTTGGCTCTTGCATTAAATCCAGCATTCCCCAAAGCAGCTGAACCCAACTTCTAAAGCAACTTTCTTCTATTCATTTTTTTCAAATGTTGCCTTATTGTAGTTTTGTGCAGTGCAGGTGCAATTATTTCATGTTTTGCATTTACTTAAAGTAACTTAAAATCAACATTTTTTTTCTAGTCTTTTTAAGAGAGCAATTAATGAGATTGTTTTTCCCCACTTACAGGCAAGTGCAAGCTCTTTCTGTTCCAGCCATTCACATGCACATGACTGCAGCCAGCATGCAGGTCAGCCAGCAAGATTTTGAAAAGGCTCAAGAGCAGCTGAAGCTTTTGAAAAAGGACCCTGGGAATGAAGTTAAGTTGAAGCTCTACGCTTTGTTTAAACAGGTGGGCTTGACTCCTTTTGTTTTTTAAGGGGCAATTATAACCTGAGGGGATGAAGCCATAAAATATGTATCAAAAGCATGTATTTAGAATATGGGCTATCCCAACATATTGTGTTTTAACAAGCTTTTCATTTCAGGTGGTCAAATTCTGGTTTTGCAATGCCAGCCCCTCAAACTCTGCCTGCATCCAGAGAGCAGAGTTTGCTCAGACTCCTTCATCCTGTGAGCGGTCCTCTGGATAGAAACCTTTCTTGAAAGGGCTAGAGCCCGATTAACAGCCACTGTGTGTGATGCCCTCCATGCAATATGCCCTGTATTGAGGCAGCACTGAAAATTGCTGGTACTCAGGAAGGAAAAGAGAGTCAGCTGGTCCTAGAATCTGGCAGTATGGACATGTGAAGGTTGACTTCATGCGTGTGTGCTCGGTTGGTTTGATTGTTTTAGTCAAGGAACTCCTCCTCCACAATTGATGTGAGTGAAGGCATGGAAAGGGACTGTGTAAATTCTGCTGCAAGTCCTTGGGAGGGTTCCTGCTGGTGCTTAGGGAAGTATTTGTGGATCAAGATTGGCAAGAGGATCATTACACACATTGACTTGCTTCATTGAAGAAGGCAATTGTTCTATTAAATAAAAACTTCTTAAAGACAATAGAATGTGCCAGGTAATTTCAGTAGCTAACAATAACGAGCTCCTACATTTATCTTTTCTTTTATAATCCACCAACTCTAAATATTTATCTTGGATTGTGTACCTTTCTTCAGGAAAAGTGATTGCAGAGTAAGTAACTGGGACGTGTGCAGGTCATCTTGTCCAGCCACCTCGCTCAAAGCAGGGCCAGATTTGAAGTCAGTTCCAGCTTACTTGATCTGACAAAATGATATATATTTGGTGAATATTTGGTCAAACCATCTACGCTTTTAAAACTTTCTTTTTAAATGCATAACTTTCACGATTTTGAGATAGGTTGCTGAGAACATATATGCAGATATATTTTGAAATTCGTGTCCCTTGTTGGTTAAAGCCCAGCCTCGGGTATTAGGAAGTCGGAGAAGTTTTGTGGTATGTGGGCTGCCTGAAGATAGCTCAACAATTAGAATTTTCTTCCCTCAGAAGGAAACGTTTTGTATTCTGATCACACAAATCTTCCTAAAGATTATTTTCTACCAAGACATCTGAACTTTAATCAAAGATTTAAATAAGTCCATTTTACTTTCTTCCTAGGCTACTGAGGGTCCCTGCAATTCTCCAAAACCAGGTATGCTGGACTTCGTCAAGAAGGCCAAGTGGGATGCATGGAAATCTCTTGGCAGTTTGCCTCAGGTGACCAGATATGTACTATCTCTTAGCTTCTTTGTAAATTACTGTAGCTCCAAATACCTGTTTTGTAAATGAATGGATCTAAATATGCTATGTGCTAGCTGAGGGCCTCTGCTTCAGACACCAAAATATTTTGCACTCTCTTCTCATAATCACTTCAATGCCATAATATTTGTTTTTTTTCCTGTGTAAGCCTCATTATAAACTGTTAACAGCTTGTACCAGTGTGAGAAATTGTATGTGTGGGGTGAATTACCATAAAATGTAGTTTTTAACATTATGTTATATTCTACTGTTTCCTTAAAGAGAGATGGCCTGAGCCTCACTCTTCTCAGATGTGCTTCTTCACTTGTGATCTTTGAGAACAACACAGAGAAGGATCTTACTATTGTATGGAGATAGATTAAACCTTGGGTCAGGAGGAGGAGATAACGTTCCATCCATATCAAGTCCTAGCAGTCATTAAGGAAAGGAAAATTATTCTTATTCTTTCTGTTAAATACAGAAGTACAGGAATTAGATGCCCCTAGAGGGAGGTTAAATGCTGAAGGTTCATACACAGGTTTGCTTTAGCTCAAGTGAAAATTCTACCCTGAGAGCAGAATTTGGCCCCTCTCATGATTCCACATGCTATTGTCTGTCTCTTTCTTTCTTATCCTGTTTAGATAATAGCATCCTGGATTCATGGATTTGTTCTTTAACTTTAGCACCTTAAAATATTGATCCCTAACTAAAAGACTAGTAAAAGGGGGCTATAGAAATGTTGTATTGAGAGCCTCTTTTCACTCTGGCTCGCTTGATCTTGACATCTTTGTTACCTTTTACCACTTTTTGAGAAGTCTTTACCTCAAGCAAAATGAGCAGGCAAAATATAGAGTCAAAGTATATAAGTATGCTATTTTCATGCAGATTGTCTTAAGTCTGATAGTACACACAGCTATTATGCATAGCACAGTTTCTTCAGATGGTAATAAGGGAAGAAAACAAACTTTACAGATAGACTCTGTCACTAATTCATCAGACCTGTCAGGAATAGTTTTGAAAGTTAGTTACAGCTGCTACTTAACACAGTTGTGTGGGGTTTTTTTAATATCCTTTGGGATATTTCATGTATCTAAGATATTTGTGCTGAAAGAAACTCAATGAGGTCAGGATATCAGCCTGGGGGAGCTGGGGAAAAGACAGGAACTAGGAAAGCTTTTGTGGTTGGGGATTTATTGTTTGTTTGTTTTCAGATGCACTGTGTATCTTTTAGAAGTAGCTAAGATGCACTCCAGGAAAAGAATCTACTCTTGAAGTTATAGTGGAGGGGGAATAAATATTTTAATGTACTAGAGATTAGAGAAATTCTTGAAGGGTAACATGGTTTCAAGGAAATAGATTGTAACAACCAAGCATTTAGAATTCTTTTTCATCACTGCTAACTGTAGGCATGGGGGGGCAGGGTTTTTGAAGCCTTTATTATGTCATATTTGTGCTAAATGCTGACAAAAATTGGCTGTAAAAAACTTTCAAGTCCCGTGAGCGCATTTCAGTATTCTTATTCCAGCAAAACATAATCTTCTAAAATAAAAATATGTATTTTTTGTTGAAGAAATGCCCAATGAGAAAGCAGCAATGAAGGATTCATGAACTGAAGACTGTAAGTGCTGTGATTATGACAGAAGGCTTTCAGGTATCCTTGGACACGGATGGAGGCATTTCTCAATTAAAATAGGGGAAAAAAAAGAGAAAAAGACATTGTCATCTCAGCATTTATGCACTTTATCTTGTGGATCCTTTGTTGCTGTTCCCCAGATGGATTTAATCGCAGTCTGCTGTGTTTAAATACAGTACCTTCCTATCTTCCCCTTCATTAGCACGCTTTCTAAATGAGAGACTTTCCTCGTTTATTCTGAGGTTACACTCCTTTTCTTTTTATGGCTTCCTGTTAAAAGAACAGCAGAACAAGCTGGCTTGGCTTTCAGCATTTGATAATCCTGTGAGGTTTCTCTCTTTGCAGGATAATGCCAAACAGAAATACACTGAGCTTGTCTCAGGTCTCATCTCTGCGGAATCGTCTAGCCAGGTGCCCAGTGCTGCTGCAGAAGAGGGCAGACACGATGGCTATGAAACCATAATTGTCAATACCCAAAACAACATCACAAAGATAACGTTGAACCGACCTGAGATGAAAAACGCCATCAGCCATGAGGTAGGGAAGCTGACTGGGGAGTTTAGCTGCTTTTTCTGGGGTGGCTGAGATACTTCAGCTTAAAGGATCATTGCTGTGGGTTTAGCAGCACTGTAGAACAGGAGTCTGAATCTTACAAAGGTTTAAGTGTCTTGATTCAGAGGGCAATCTGAGGCACAGAGATTGTTCCACCCACTCCCAACTACTATTTCTTGAATATGTTATTTTGTCTCCTTGTCAAACTACTCAGGTTTTAAAATAAGTGTTTTCAGTTAATTTGTATTTTCCAAAAGACCTAAATCTCCTATTTGGATTTGCACTGGGAGCTTGTGTCTTTGTGGTCAAAAATACCTCATGCAATACTTAACTTCTTATGGATGCACGTTTCTACATATCTAAGAGAACCATAGTTCAGCTATCTCTGAAGTTCCTGGTTGCCAGTGTGGATCTCCTTTTTATGATCTCTTATAGTATTCCAAATATTCTTTGTTGCTTTTCCTCTTATGCAGATGTACAGAGAAATTATGAAAGCACTTGAAGAAGCTGCCAAAGATGATTCTACCATAGTAGTTATTACTGGTACCAATTTTTTAATTCATTTTATTTTATGCCAAAGTTCAGTCCTGATATGAGCTATCTACCTGTATTAAGGTTAAGGTATTGTGGGGAAATTGCTTCCTTTAGTGGATCAAAGATTTTCCAAAGTGTTTTGACAAAATTCTGTCAAGATGATGTTTCAAATTCTTTATCAGGCTTGTTGCTCTATCAAAATGTCTTTCTGACATGCAAGATGAACATGGGATACACTAAAGGCTATATTACTTTTGTTGCGTTTCCACAGCTGCTTCGTTGTAGCTTTTGGGATTCATTTGGATGGCTTTAGTCAGTTTTGGCCACTTCTGTCATACATCAAAACATATCAGAAACAAAGAAGCCCCTCAAACACTGCCCTGGAAAGTCCAACAGAAGCTCGCAGTGCATCTTTTCTTATGATCCTATGAAAACCTGATACTTTTGATTTTCCTGTGGCTGTCACAGAAGAGAGTTGTCCAGAGGAGCCGCAATCCAGCCCACCTGCACATGCCCCAGGCACCGATTAGAGCCTAGCTGGGTGAGCGCAGGGATGGCCTAAAGGGGCAGCCCAAAGCCAGGCTGAGCAGAGAAAAGCCCGAGCCTGTAATGGCCTCAGGCACAGAGCGTTATTTAGGGAATTTAAATGTGTGGTTATCATTTAGCTTAGAAGTGCTCCCTGCTGTTTTTCACTGTATCCCAGTCTCTCTCACACCTTTGCCAACAGGTTATCTGCATCCTACTGAAAAATACCTCCTCATTCAGTACATTGATTTCAATGCAGCACTATCATTCTTCTATCATTCTTCTATCATTCTTAACATATATATACACATACATTGTCTATAACATATATTTCTGTTTTTAAAAGTATTTCTTTCTCCTTGCTGTGTCAATGACTGAACTGACAGAAGAAAAGCAAGCAGCTTGGGGAAATAAAAGACACTTTTTATCTGACAGTATTATTTTAAACTATAGGTGTCCTTTAAGGTACTGTTTATACTTTGAGACAATTCCTCTGATTACTTAATATTGTTAGAATGAAAATTGCTTTGTAAATATAAGCCATGGAAGCTCTGTTACTTTTCTATGTTCTCTGCAGGAAACGGAGATTACTACTGTAGTGGAAATGATCTGAAAAATTTTACAAATATCCCAGCTGGTGAAATGGAGAAGATGGCAAAAGATGCAGCAGCACTACTCAAGTAGATCATCTTGGTTGCATATGTGCATAGATTACTGTAACATGTAAAATTCTTTGGGTGGTGAGGTAGCTCTCAGATAAAACGCTCTCTTGCAAACCGATGGAGAAGAGCACAGGGAAGTCTGTGCTGGGGCAGCCCCACAGTTCTGGTGTCTGCTGGGGCTTCACTGCAGAACAGACGCCCTGCAGAGAAAGAGCATCATCCCAAGAGTGGCATTGGGATGGCTGGCTAGGGAGGCACCCAGGGAGACAGACAAGGCAGCAGACTGGTGGTCTTGTAGCTGTAGTCAGTAATTGTAGCTGGAGAGAGCACTCTCATAACTTGCATCTGAGGAAGCTGGGCTGACTCGCACGGATTTGGTTCCCGGTCAGTAAATATTTCAGTGCTTATTTTCTTTGGCAGTGTTCACTTGAGAAACGGCCCAAACTTAGGCTACCTTGGATACAGCTTTTTTGTTTTGCAATGTGTAATCATGTCTGCTTGAAAGTGGTTTATATTTGATAAAAGATGAGGATGCATCTTACTGTCACATGTTTCTGCTCCTCTGCAGAGACTTTGTGGCTCATTTTATTGATTTCCCCAAGCCGCTGATTGCAGTAGTGAACGGCCCCGCCGTCGGCATCTCCGTGACCCTCCTTGGCTTGTTTGACGTTGTCTACGCCTCTGACATGGTGAGAACATTGCACAGCTGATGCGAAGACAGGACTGAAAGGTCTTTTTGCAGCAAGTATTATTTGGTCCAGAGTAATCTGCAGAAGGACACACAGCAGAATGAGAACTCCTCATGTCACGTTCACCTGTGTTAACGAGCAGCGTGAGGTCAGGCAGCAGGTGGTGCTTAACATGCATGGAGTTTCTTGGCTGTAGTTACATTCTCCAGTTTAGAAACCCTTTACTGCACCAAAACAGCCCAGTTGATGTGAGCTGGTAACTACAGAGCCACCTAGGGCAAGCAGAGGGTGTGGGGAGAGAAATGTAGGGAACAAAAGATTATCGTGGAATGAGAGTGCAGTAATTAGCATTTTATCACATCTGTGTTTAAAAACACATTGAAAAGCTTTGGTTTATCCAGCTCAGGAATCCTTTTAAGAAAACTTGCCAAATGTGCAGTAAAGCTATGTTAAGGCATAGCACAGAATCCTATTGTATTGCTTGTTTTTGTTCCCTCTCTTGTTCTTTTATATAAGGTTAGTAAACAAACACAGAACTTAACACTATGTGTTAATTCATTTTAGGCAGGATATTGCTTCCTGAGCTGGAAGTGTCTATAATGGCTGGTACTTTTAGATTCTTTTTCAGCAATTGTGTTGCATTTTTCACCAAAATCCCCAATGGGTTGGTAATTTAACACTAGGAGATTTAGGAAAAAAATTTCCCTCCACCACCAGATCCTTCTTGCTGCAGACTGAACCTGCTGTTTTCTTGTTTGCAGTTTAAAAGAACAGACTTGTCCAATGTACTTAAGCTATTAGATACCTCTCAAATTTACCTCCACTCTTTCTGTCTTTAGGCATAATGATACACACTGGACACATCACTCCAGCTCATGTCTGACCATACAAAACATAAGAATTACTCCATGGTTTGCAGGCTGTGTTCCTGTTTTAACAGCCCGGGATGCCACTTGATTTGCGTGCAACTTGTGAACTGCTGTAACCCCTGGATCCCTTACTGCAGAACTGCCAGTTTAATACTTGTTCCCACCCTACCTTGTATTAACAATTATTCCTGCCAAACTTTACACTTGTCCATATTAAATGGTTTATTTTTATTCATACTTATCCAATTTATTGAGACCATACTGAATTTTAATCATTTCCCCCTTGGCAGGGTATCCCCTGCAGCCATAACTTAGAATAGGCTTAACTAAGCATTAATCCCTCACAAATAAGAAAACCACACATTAAATGTTATTTTGGCACCCTGTCAGTAGCAACTTTCTCACTTGAGTAACAGACTCATGTTTGGATTTTTGTTCACTGTTCATGTATTTATTCACTGGTAGTTGAATCTTTCTTTGTGCCTTGTATTTTTTTTTAATCTCTGCATGTTCATACTCCTCTCATCCTTGGTCACCTGGCCTTGTTTCACTTCCTGTGTACTTGTGTTCACAGTCAGTGAAGAGCTTATGATTTAGCTGAGACAAACTGTTGGGATCTGCCTGCCTGCGCTGGAACGGCTTTTGCCTGTGTTTTGACCAGTTCTTTGAGGAATTCTCTGGGGTCTGAGCCCTTCGCCTGGTTTTTAATGAGAGCTTTCCTATTATCTTTGAGTTTATTGAAGGCTTCTTAAAGGTGGTTGTTCCCTCTCCTTCTCTTCCCAGGGCTGTTGCCGCTGGGGCAGTTAATGTCATTCTCATCCAAGGTCACATTCCTTTCACTTTCTCCACCAGCTTGGTTGGAGCACTTTGGGCACCAGCTACTTATTCCAGAAGTAGCCAACTTCAGGATGTGCAGGATCTGGTTTTATTCCCATCTAGTTATTCACACAGTAGATTATTACCAGCTATATTTATGAGTGACTGACTACACAGACCAGTCTGACATCAAATTACTAGGTACTTAATAACTTTCAGGGCATATGTGTATGAACATCCTTTCTGTGAAGGTCTTGCACATTGAAGTTAGTTTTTCTGAGGACTTCATTCAAATAAGGTAACTTAATGGGTTTATTAAGATATATAAATTGCATTGTACAGAGTCAGTTCTTGTGTGTGCTGGGAAGGTGAATCTTTGGTGAACTCTGTTACAGCAGAAGCTTTAAAATGAAAACTAAATCTTGGTACTGTCGTCCGTTTAAGTTGGGTTTTTTTGTTTGTTTGTTTTAAACCAGGCTACATTTCACACCCCATTTAGTCAACTTGGACAGAGTCCAGAAGGATGTTCCTCTTACCTCTTTCCCAAAATCATGGGTGCAGCCAAGGTAAAAACATTTGTACAATACATGGGATCTTTTGAACTTTCTGTGTTGGTATCCTCCAAGTGGGGACGTAGCAAGAGTCCTCAAAGAAAGTTCCTGTTGGCATCTCTTGAATCAAAGATCAAGAAATGCAATGACAGTGTCAGTACAGGCACCATAACAGTGTTCTAAACACTTCTAAATCCATACTGAGTGTTTATGGAAGTTTTCTGTCTCATGGCATTTTTCACCAGAAAAGAGAAAAACTTAAATGTGTAAGCAGTAGACCAAGTACTTTCTAAACACCAAAATACGAAGGACAGTCTATTCAGCGAGGTAGAGCCTACCAATCCCAGTTCTGGAAATCTCGGAATCTCTGTAGAAAGCAAACAAAAGAAGTTACAATACCAATACGGTAAGTTGAGGTGACGTCCTTGGAGCTCTGCTCGAGGAAGCATGTAGACACCAGTAGGAGTTGTGGTTTTTTGTGTTGTTGTTTTTGTTTTGTTTTGTTTTTCTCAGAAATGTGGTGATAACAGTCAAGAGATTAAAACAGTGTGAACTGGAAGCTCACAGCTGTCCTGTCAGACTGCCCAAGCCTTGTTTCTCATCTAGGAACACTCTCTGCTTTTCTTCATTTAGGCAAATGAGGTTTTGCTTTTCAACAAAAAGCTGACTGCAGCAGAAGCCTGTGCCCACGGGCTTGTGACCGAAGTCTTCCCCAACAGGACTTTTCAGAAGGAAGTTTGGGCAAGACTAAAAGCTTACGCGAGCCTTCCTAAAAATGTTAGTACTTTTAAATTTTCTTCAATTTGTACATCTGTGATATTCTCAGACCTTCTGCCAGACTTAACCTGTTCTTTGGTTTCACTTCATTCCTAATCAACTAACAAAATTCAGTGCATTTTCAGACACAGTCCTGACCCACTTCCTCTGCTGCCAAGAGACAGATATCTGTCTTCTTCCCTGAATGAATGTGCACTTGTCTCTGTGACATAATGGCAGAAATGCTTTAAAGATTAGCTACTTAATCCACTTGAAGTCTAGATGTCTTGGGTTGTCTTAGATTTTTATTTTGGCAGTAATTTAGTTTTAAGAGTCTTATGGCTAATTCTACAGTATTAATTATACTAACTGTTTTGGGGTGCTCAAGAAGAGGCTGGATGGGTTTTCATGAATTCACTCATCGTGCTCACTTCTAATAATTCAGGTTTTGCAAAACTACTCGAGGCACGATGATACTGTGATTCACTGGACAAGATAAAACACTGGTACCAACTTTCGATAGCGTGAGTTACATTTGGCACTGCAGACAGTTGGACAGGTCTCACTCTCTACACCCGTCTACATTGCTTATGAGCATTTAGTAGATTGATTATGAGCATTTAGTAGACTGATACTTTACTCCTAAAGAGTCATCATCTTGTTAGCACTTGGAGTAATTAAATGCCATAGCTGGCTTGTAGGTAAAAGACTGGCTTAAAGTCCATGAATGCGAACTTAGTTTGAGTACAGCTAAGTGTCTGTTGTGCTATTTCCATAATGTTAAATTAAGATACGGAGAAACAGAACTTCCTCATTCATGTTTCTCATTGGATACAAGTATTTTTTCTCTCCTTCTCTTCCAGTCCTTGGCGATATCAAAGCAACTGTTGAGAGGTGTGGAAAAGGAGAAGCTCCACGCGGTTAACAATCAAGAGTGTGAAGTCCTCAAGGAGAGGTGGTTGTCTGATGAGTGTCTAAATGCTATTGTCGCCTTCTTTCAGAGGAAATCAAAGCTCTAATATTTACTAGAATAATCTGCCTTCTGAAAATAGCCTTAAATATCCTTATCATTAATGAACTTCCTCTTCAAATAGTAATTCTTACTCCATCAAAATGGGTATGTTTCTAAGTAATGCATTAAAACAGTTTGATAAATTTAAAACAGTATTGTGTGCCTTGCATCCATTGTGGATATTTAGGAGATACCTCTCTGTACATTTTTGATGCCAACTACATTGGGTTCTTCCATTTGTGATGCTGGGAGAAAAAAAATCACTGCTTTGTAGGCAGCAATAACAATACTGAATAATTATCAGAGCTGATTGTCTTCTGAAAGAAGCAACAGATTAACCGTATTTTGCTAATTCTTCAATAACTGAATTATGGGTGGTTCTTTCACTGTTGGGCAGGAAATATTGTATTAATGTAAAATAAATATAACTAATTAATGTTTTGTTTTTCTTATTACTTCTGTAAAGCATCCTCGGTGAGCAGGGAGAAATCTTTTAAAAATAATTCCCACAGTTGTATTAATGTTGCTTTTATAAAAATTATTCACTTCAGAGGTATTGAAATAAACTCTTTACCTGACAGGAGTTGTTACTATCTTTTAAGTTGTTTATAAAACTAAAAATAATTCCTTGACGTAGACAAGGGCAGTATTTCTTCCTCTTTGATAGTCAAAAGCAGTTAAACTAGCAAATTTAAATATTAAAAGTACTATAATAGTAAGCTTACAAGGCTTCTCAATATCCCCACAACCAAATTAGGATCTCACTATGGTAGCCTCTAAAGTAAATACTAAGCAACTAAACGACTTAGCAATTGCTCTTCTGCTAGGGTAAATTCATGCTAAGGTAAATTCATTCAGATATAAGCTTGTCAAAATTATTTTTATGCATATATACATACACATACATATATGTACAATAGCATATATGCATATATAGCATATATATATGCATGATATATAAAAGAAAGGCCAACTATTGGAGGACTTGCAATAAGTCTCTGAACAAATAGGATACCATCTGTAATCTCAGTTGCTAATGAAATATTTGTACAAAGATTTGGAGTATTGGAAATAAAAAGATGTGAAGTGATGGCAAACAGTCATCTTTAAATCATGGCTTAATGATTTTGAGTCCTTGGTTGCTTTCCTACCTGGCTAGGAATGAAAAGGACATATATTGCATTTATGCTTTATGTTCAGCACGTACAAATAATCTGTTTTCTTCTGTATGTTCACAACCTATGATAAATTTTCATTCATTCTTCTTGCTTTGCAAACAACTTGCTCTCTTTCCAAACATCCCAACACTCAAGCTGTTACTAATGGGTTATTGTCTCTTACTTATCCAATAGTTTGCTGTAGGTAGATACAGGTGCAGGTACCTACTTATTAAGTCTCAGAGTTTAGGCTTTTTACTCATGGCTAGAACTTGTCTTCACAGAATCACAGAATATTTGAGGTTGGAAGGGACCTCTAGAGATCATCTAGTCCAACCTTCCTGCTCAAGCAG
>JAVCKT010097140.1:0-12047 GCA_032273925.1 Rhynchotus rufescens | reverse complement strand
TATGTATTTTCACCTTACCGAATTGTAAAGCTGGGCTATTTTATATGTGAGGTTGGGTGGGAGGGGAAG
Organism: Rhynchotus rufescens; assembly: GCA_032273925.1. Taxonomy (NCBI): domain Eukaryota; kingdom Metazoa; phylum Chordata; class Aves; order Tinamiformes; family Tinamidae; genus Rhynchotus; species Rhynchotus rufescens. Next base: position 11,978 of record JAVCKT010097140.1, on the reverse strand, counting down.
GACACAGTCCCAGAAACCTAATAAACTGGCTTGGCCACAAACTGCTGTCAATTGTTTTCAGTAATTATACTAGGACTTAAAATTTCTTGGTAAAATCCAGAATAAATTACAATAAACGAGGAAGGGGAAAAAAATAGCCTGCAGGTTTTGTGGCAGACTGTCGCAATGCTTGGATTACTCCCACTGAAAAGAGAGAAGAAAAAAAAAAAGGCACTGAATTTCTGTGCAGCTTTGTGAACCAAAAGTTAAACAATTTTCCACGGCGAGTGAGAGAAGATGAGCCCACGTACAACTACCATCTTCAGATATGGGTGCTACTCTAAGAAGTTTTTATTAATCTCCAGGGTTGATCAAAGGGAGTATTTTAGGAGCCCACACAAATGTTAAGAGTGGGGACAGTCTTGCCTCTCTAGGACACTTTTTGACTGCTTGCACCTTCATGTATGATTTTAGGAGGTCACATATGGAAAGGGCAGGCCAATGCCTCAGAAGAACCAGCCGTGACTGTTTGCCCTCACCTGTAAAGACAAAACTAATACATACAGCACTTCCCTATGCCGTTCATTAGCCTTAAGCTAAAGGGTTCTGATACTTGAAGGGTTTGTGTTTGACTCCCAGAACAGACAAATATTACATTTGAAGCTGGTAAGAGACTTGTTACCTGTTCGTTCATCACTAGATATATTACCAGAATTGTTGCCTTTCAGTAGTAACCTTACACTCAAAAAAATGAAACTGAGACGAATGGCAGAGTTCAGAGGGTCAAGTCTAGGTGGAGGCCTGTGACCAGGGTTGTCCCACAGGGGTCAGTACTGGGCTCAGTACTGTTAAACTTACTCATCTGCGAGCTGGATGAGAGCACAGAGTGCACCCTGAGCAAGTTCGGAGAGCAGTGTGCCCTAGTGGCCAAGAAGTCCAATGGGATCCTGGCTGCATCAGGAGGAGTGTGGCCAGCAGGGCAAGGGAGGGGATCCTGCCCCTCTGCTCAGCTCTGGTGAGGCCACATCTGGAGTACTGTGTGCAGTTCTGGGCTCCTCAGTACAAGAGGGATGTGGAGCTTCTGGAGAGAGTCCAGCGGAGGGCAACTAAGATGATTAAGGAACTGGAACATTTCTCATATGAGGAAAGGCTGTATGTTGAGCTGTTTAGCCTAAAGGAGAGAAGACTGAGAGGAGATTTGATCAATATGCATAAACATCTGAGGAGGGAGGGAGGAAGGGGCCAAACTCTTCTCCATGGTGGCTAGTGACAGGACAAGGGGCAATGGGTGTAAGGTGGAACACAGGCAGGTCCATCTCCACGTGAGGAAGAACTACTTTCCTGTGAGGAAGACAGAGCCCTGGCACAGGCTGCCCAGGGTGGCTGTGGAGTCTCCTTCTCTGGAGGTCTTCAAAATCTGCCTGGAAGCCGCCCTGTGCCCCGTGCTCTGGGTGTCCCTGCTGCAGCAGGGCAGGTTGAACTAGGTGATCTCTAGAGGTCTCTTCCAACCTCAACCATTCTGTAAAAACAAGGGTCGTAAGACAGTGACCTGAGATCACACAACCTTGTTTCTTTTACTGTTTGCATATTCCCTTTGAGAAGGTCGCAGGCTGCAAAAACCTTGGGAAAATAAGCTAAACCCCGTCTTAATGATGGTCTTTATTCTTTATGTTATAAAGAAACTGTACTGCACATGTGAATCATCCATAGTAAAGCAGAGGCTGTGGTTGAAGCGTGCTTTTTTTTCCCTCTTGTGAGCAAGTAACCTATTTGGGTCAGGGCTGTCATTTTTAGTGCAAGCTGGAGATGCTTTTAGTCACCTATTTTCCCCTCTGGTTTCACTGTATAGCACTGCAGCACTGCTAATGTACAGACTGCCCAATGCTTTGTGTGTATGTGCATGCGTGCGTGCATGCCAAGAAGGGCACAAAATGAAAAAGAAAAAAGATTTAACTTACCCTGAAATATATACAGCAGCTTTGCCATTTACTGCAAGCTGTTTTTAACCCACTTATAAATTGGCAGCAGTGAGGCTTAAGCCTTTTTTTTACTACTAAAGCAACATGTACATGAGCAAGTACAGCTCAATTAAAGTAAATCTGCATGTTTCTGATAGAACCCATGCTGTAATTGCAAACGAAGAGTGTGCTGCACAGCTCACAAAGGTACCAAGCATAGTACAAGTGAAACCATATGGTTTATTGGTGTATGGTGGTGTTTCAATTGGATTGACCTGAGGAGGTGTGGGGTAAAGCAATTGATTTCTTTACAGAAAACCTGCTGAGGAGGAGTAGGAAATGGCATTTGCTTTAATAGGCTTTTCCTCCACAAGTAAAAGTTACTCCTAAGTGCCAACCCTCACATTTACATGCTAAAAATAAAACCTTCCTCCTTTCAAGTGCAGGCACTTCCAGTTTTTGAACATACCTTTATTTTGATTAGTGCCTCTGCTGCGCTGCCCCAGCTTGTTTAAAGCTCCCTTCCGTGGTGCTTCCCACCTGGCAGCCAGCATTAACTTTGCATGTACGACAGGCTACCGCCGAAAGAAAGCCATAAGCCAGGGAACTTCATGCAAGAAGGTGCCACCGCAGAGCCCTTGAGGCCGAGGAAAGGCTTCTTTGGTGAGAAACTCTGGATTTATTAAGATGAAGACAGCTAGTTCTTCTGCTGTTAACTAGAACCTTTGTGTAGTAAGTGGCATAGATGGTTTTCCCTAATGAGCAGGGACCAGGCATTACAGGAGTCACTTCCCACAACATGTGGCATAAGTGTTCATCTCTTTGTACTGAATTTCTCTTAAAAAACAACTTGCTACATGCTCTTCACAACCTCCTGGGCACCAGGAGCTGCGAGGCTGCCCCGTGCCGTGAGCAGAGAGCGGTGAGGGCAGCCAGGAACCCGATTACTGAGTGAGGCTGGGGTAAATCACTGCTATCAATTGCTGTTGCAACATCACTGGGGTACAGAGCTGGGCGTGCAGTTACAAACACAAGCAAACAGGAAGAAAAGCATGTTATCAAAAGGCACCAGTGTGGCAGCCTGGCTGCTCGCCCGCGGCACCCTGCAGGCATTGCTGCGAGGAGGCGGCCGAGCAGACGCCTCGCCCTTGGTTGAATGTTAACCCGCAGAAACAGCTTCCCTGATTAGCCTCTGGGTTGTGCCGCTGTCATTAACTATTGCGTGCCGGAACCACACGGCACGAATGGTGGGATGGAAGTGCCTGGCATCCTTTGCTTTACAGCCCAGGGAGTCTCTCTATTTGCGCCGCATGTCAGCGGATAAGTAACATTTTACCAAGACTATCCCAAAAAGAAAATACATGTAAACTTAAACGCCTTATTTTTTTCTTCCAATACAAACACTGCTAACACTCAGCACATGTGAAATGCTTGGTAACCACCAAATTTTGATTTACAGGACCACATAATGGAAGGGTATAGCTTAGTACACAGGCGAGATGCTCATGCACAGCTTACAGGCTCCAGGGGGTTAGCTGGGCAGAGAAAAAGGATAATAATATGCCCTAGAAAAGAGCTAGGTAACAAAACGCTTAGCCTCGAGGAGATTTGAGGCACATTTGCGTGTGTCATTCCCTTTAACACTCATTCCTGAGGTGGGAATGTGCCGTGCTTGTGACCGAGGCACAGCGCCTGCATGTGCAGGATGGGCTGGGAATGGGGGTAGGACCTGGGAGCGTTTTTCCCTTCCCCACTTCCACCTGCCCTTGCTCGGCAGGCACCAGGTCAGGGTGCAGCAGCTGCTACACCAGCCTTGGCCACGGCACCTGTAGCCTATCAGTCCCCGGCTCCCCTCCCCTGCCCCGGCCGAGACGGAAGGGAAATGTTCCAGGCTGGTGCTGGCTTTCCATGACAGGAAGGAACGAGGAAGCTGGCTGCTTCCCAAAAAGGTCTGCGGGACCACATGTGGAGGGCATTGCTGCTTGAGGGATGGTGGCTGCATGTGCTTGTAATTAATAGTATTTAAAAAAAAAAAAAAAAATCCATGTGGTTTCCAGCAGAGAAAGCTTGGGCTGAGGCAAGATGTGGGATGTCTCTGGAGATGTTGCTGAGCTCTGAGTGCCGTAATTAGCATGTAGTGCAGACTGCTAATCATAGCACCAGCACCAGCAATCCTGCATATGTTTTTCTTGCCGTACTAACCCACTAGAGGTGGTGACATTAAATTGGGGTAGAGGGTCCACGAGTTTCAGTACTGCAGCTGGTTCCTTCGGTAGAAACTCCTTTAGTAGAAAGAGCTGTGGGAACTGTGATCATTTAACTGATTTGAGGTGTGCTCAGGTCAGTGTTGTGATAGCAGTTTTGCAATTGTACCCCTGGAAGGACTGCAAAGGCAGATTGGAAAAGAAATACAGATATTTCCAAGGACTTTATAGCTGCTGCTGAACAAATTACATAGGTTTTTACTTAAGAACAGCATAGAGCATACGTCTCTTTTATATGCTGATACTTCGGTACATACCAAAACGCATGTGTCATAGTCAATGGAGTGTGTTTGACACTGCCAGAGATCTGCTGGGCTTGTCAGGTAGCTGAGCACCTTGGATTTACGTGTGAGCTCTCTCAGCAGAGTTTGTTTTGCACTAGCTTTGTGTGCATGCGTTGCTCAGCTCAGGTGCCCATTTCCTAACTGCATTACTAGCTCCTCATCTCAGGAGTTAGTCCTCTGACTAATGAAAATATGCCTGTATTAGAGCAAGTTTGCTATTGAAGGCTACTCTTTGCATATTTGCATGATATCTAATTATTTTGTTAAGGTATTTTGAACGCTGTTGAGTTTTATTCGCACTTGGCAGTAAAGCTTTGCGCTTTGATGTTTTCTGTCAGGTACTATGCCATAGAAAAAGGCACAGCACCATTTTTTTCCTTTACAATGTTGTGAGTAACTGCCTTAAAGGCACATGATGTAAAGAATCAATCACCTGTAGTCAGGGTTAAGGTAAAAGTGGATTTTAATTGGCTAATTACCAGTCATTACCATTCAGAGTGCTGCATTTTTTTTTGCTTTTCTTAATTAAAGGGTTTTCCTCTTTCTCAAACAAATGTAATGGAAAAAATACTAGGGGAACTGTGACTGAAAACACTGGGCAAAACCCTTTTTTTCTGTCAGTTCTGTAGCTGCCGGCTGTGGTGTAGCAGTTGCGGGGCAGGTAAGCAGAGAGCTCCGTGCACGCGCAGTTTGGTTCCGCCTAGGCCTGCTCGGGCCGCTGGAAGCGGAGCTGCTTCCTGGCCCGGCACGTTCTCCGGAGCAGCTCCCGCACCGCTCAGGGTGCGGAGGCAGCTCCTCCGGCCCCAGGGCTCGTTCCTTCTGGTGTGGGCAAACACAGAGAGGCGTTCAGAGCCAAGCCCAGGAAGAGTTAGGCTGGCCTGGGGCCTAGCTCCTCTGTGGCGGAGTGGGAGCTGCAGCACCACATGGGAGGTCTTTCCTGCTTCCCATGCCATATTTTGTACTGGAAGATGTTTACTTCTCAGAGCCTTACAACCAATTTAATAGGAGCCGACTTTCCCCTGCAGCTCCTGGCCAGCTCCAAGAGGATGGGGAGGCTGAAAATTAGATGGTCAGGATGTGCTAGCCTGCAGATACCAGCGTATGTGCTCATGTTAGCTGGATGTAGCAACGTGCCTGCTGATGGCTTCACTACAGCCAGCTGTGCTGGAGCCAGCAGCATTTTGAGTGTGTATGTGATAAACCCTGACAGAGAGGAGGGACAGGCACCCTGCCTGCAAAGAGGAAGGCAGGGATTCAATTGAGGTGTCTGGGCCTCTTTACGAGCACTCTAAAAAAAGCCTTTACTGTCTGAGGAATGGCAAGGTCCTTGGGTAATCTTTATCCAAGATCATTCCTGGAGTTGCGCACCTGATAGCAGAGTTCCTTACCTGCCAGTTACAGCAGGTGACATCTTTCCGAGGATGAGGATTCACCTCCCAAGTCCTGCCCAAGCTCACGTGTCCTATTACCCTATTATGTCCATCTCATCCTATCTGTGGGAGGAGTATCTCTCTGGGCTCTTGGGAGCACAGAGCCGACCTCAAAGTGATGTGCAAGGGCAAGAGAGGTACTTGAGTACTTCAGAAGTCAAGGGAAAGTTTGCCCATGCTCAGGACCAGAGTGTAAAGCCCCTGGGCTAAAACTGGTTTGGCAGAATTGGCCTCTAAAAATAAGCTTTTTAAAAAAAAAAAACAAACCAAACTCCACCTGAATTCAGAGTATCTAAGTTATCTGTAAAGGGAGCTATTGCAAATTAAGTTCTTATCTTATTCTAAAATTACACTTTGTCGCTAAAACTAGGTAGCCCTAAACCCTTGCACACCCCTGAATCCATGTGTTGACAGAGGTGTCCGAATGGCACGGGCAAGACTTCACATCAGAAATGTTTCCTGCCCCCTCCCCGCCATAGGAATGGGGACACTGGTGCTGACTAGTGAAGCGAGTCCTCTGTGGTAGATAATTAATTAGAAATTAAGAATGTAGTTGAGGAGGAAGAGAATGTTACACAACCACTTTCTTTTTAAAAATAAGAGCATTTAATATTAGAATGTGTGAGGCTAGTACTGCTAGACAAACCATAGGATGACTTTTACTGGAATAAAACACAAAAGATAGAGACAGTAAGCTCCTGCATCTCAGAGGCAATGAGGTATTTTTAACTCTAGAGGTCTAAACAGTACAAAAATAGGATCACAACTTTCCTTCCGCACTGTGGTCTTTGCTGAACATTGGGCATCATGAGTGTTCTCTTTCTGTGCAAGTTTTATTAAAAGGCAAAGTGCATAACCATCTTTAAAAACGAAGAACTTCTCACAGCTGTCTTGCGAGGCTTTAGATAGGTTGCTTTCAGGTGCTCGTCACTTTTTCAAGCCATTCTGATGTACGGTGGAGGTTTGGATACATCTTCCTCTGTGTCTAGGTCTTGAACAGGAAACTGAACGGGGGTATTAAAAATGCTGTTCCTGGGACCTGTGTGATGAAGGAAAGGAAGAAATCATTAAAACCAGGATAGAGTCTTGGACCAAAACATAGAATCCTTAAGGTTGGAAGGGACCTTTAAAGATCGTCTAGTCCAACCCCGCTGCTCACGCAGGGTCACCTAGAGCACGTGGCACAGGGCTGCGTCCAAGTGGGTTTTGAAGATCTCCAGAGAAGGAGACTCCACAACCTCTCTGGGCAGCCTGTTCCAGGGCTCTGTCATCCTCACTGTTAAGAAATGTTTTCTTAAGTTCCTGTGGAAGAGTAGTAGTGTAGAGAGGCCCATGACCCTCAAAGAGCTACTGAAACAAAATCTTAGCTCATGTCACAGGTGCCTAAGGACAAAATGAGGCCAGTAACAGGTAAGCAGTGTTTTATCTGCCCACCACCAGCTGAAATAGGGACACCATGTTCTTCTCCAGCTTTAGACGACAGATGAGTCTTCTTGGCAGACCCACAACACGTCCAAACTTGGAGGCATACAAAGGAATTTATCAAAATAGATAAAGATCATCAAGTCTGGTGACATAATTGAGGCTGAAAACCTATTCTACCCATGGCTGATTTTTGACTTTGTCATTTGATCTTAAGATACCTTTTTTTCTCCATCTTTTCATGCTGAAGATCATAAATGCAATGCAGGGACTCAGAGATATTAAAAGGCCACCGCTAGATCAAAATTAATATGCCTTTTTTTTACAAAATCTATTTCCTTCAGTTACTAACCATACCTTAGAATATTGAAACTGTAATAAAAACCTTGCACGTTATATCTATGTGATTTTTGTGTACCATTTATCTTCACACACAAAAACCAAGCGCCGTTCTCGCCTACAGCCACTTGTTCTTGCTGGCTCTCCACTCAGCGAAGCAGTAGGAGGGCCAAAGCTGCAGGGAGACATTTAAGCACTAATTAACTTTTGGATTCTGCGTGTGGGCAGCCCCCTTGTTTCGCCTGGAGCCCGAGTGCTTTTCCAGCTATTTGCTCGGGGTCTCGGGGTATTTGCACGCTGTGCATGGCTCCCTGTGTCCGCTCTGGTATGTGTGTGGGATCCCTGTAACGCCTGCAGCTGAGCCTGCGTGACATTCCCCTGAGAACAGGCAGGTTTCCCAATACGAAAGCTCAGAAAAACCCTCCTCCTCTTCTCTTTTAGGCACTGGATTTGTCGCCAGCAAATCCCACAGCCCTCAAGCTAACAGCACAAGTGCAACTCAGTCCTCTCGGCTGCTGCATGTGCTGGGGTGACTGGTGTCCAGCATCTGCCAGCGGAAATTTGGTTTGAAGGAGGCATCCCCTGCAAGGAGGTTTCTCTCTTCAATTTTTATCCAATAAACTGGGTTTTGCCTGGTATTACTGCTTGAGCTAATCTGATTTCCTCTGGGAGGTGGGAGGAATGTGGCTTGAATTTGTATTAGCACTTATTAAAATCGCTTATGTTTCCATGCTCACTTCTACAGGTTCCCCACTACAATCCACTTCTGCTGCGGTGTGTGAGAAAGGAGATCCTAAACTGAATTTGCTTTTAAAATGTATCCGTGCTGTGTCTTCCTGTGTGTTTCTTGTATGAAAAAGCATTTCTTCACTGAAAGAAATATCGTAATGTACAGTTCAGCCTTCAAAACATTAAAAAAGGGCTGGAAATGAGAAAGAATTTAGAAAAGTTTGCTTTAAAGGCAACACAGAAATGGCCATGGCTCAAAGTCTTGGTTTATAACGTAGCTCTTTATGCCCTGAAGCCCAGTGGAAGGAGCAGACAGGAGGGCGAGCAGCTAATCGATGTGCAAGTTGCCTCAGTTTCCTAATAGCCAAGGGTATTAACCTTGAAAGGTTTTTTTTTTCCTCTGCTTATATTGCACTTAGCAGCACATATTTATACTCCCTGTGTGTTGGGAGAGCAGGAAATTACACAGTAAGCATTAACAGCAAAGTTTAGGCTTTGATTGTCACTTGATAAATCCATGTAAATCCCATTAACACTGAGAAAAGTTAGATGTATCTATGGGAGGTAAAGAGACTGCTTGTGCTGGAGTGCATGTAACTAATAAAAAATTTAAAAGTGCATAGAGCATAATTATATTAGACTGCATGTTAATAAAACTGAATGAAAAATGTGGGATATGCTGGAATTCATGGAGGTAACGGGAGAGATTCTGGCTGCTTATGTGCCCAGAGTCCCTGTGAACAGTCCTGCTTACTCCCATTGAATAGTATGGGGCTGAGGAAGGTGGACACCTGGTTGGACACCATGGTCAAGACTTGTAGGGCAGAAACTCATGCAGGTGGAGACAAGAGAAGAAACCTCTATGCCCAAAAGAGCATTTTGCATCTGCTGCTCAACGCGGTTCCCACCAATCCTTCTGCCAGTGTTTTGCTTGCCAAAGCAGCCGGCAGGCAGCTTATTCCATGGCTTCCTCACCATGCAGCAGTCTGTCGCCAGCACAACCCAATGTGGGGTTTAGGGCACATTGCTCTGCTGAGAAAGCTTCGGCACTTGGCTTTCAGGAAAGCCATTCGCTATGGGACTGGAAGAACAACAGGATTTGTATTCAACCCGCGGCTGTCGGACGTGACCCGGCGTGATCGCTTACTGTTATGGAGTTTAATTAACAGCGAGTTCATCCCATGCTCTGCTTCTCCCGTGTGAGATTAAATTAATGGCAATTCAGTGCAGTTGGCCAGTCCGCGGAGTTCACTGCTGCAGGAGATAACTCTGCAGCAGCGACAGCCTTTGCATTCTTCATGGAAGTCTGATTTTTATAGCCTAAGCATCAGGATGGGGAAAATTTCGGATTTCAAGACCTGAAGTGACTGGTGGAGCTCTGAGAAGGAGCCCTTGGCACGATTCAGTCACGACCACGATGGTGCTGGCAGCCCCTAAATGTCCCTTGGTTTTGACCTGCATGTGCAGGGAGTTTTTGGATGCTTTTGTGCTTTTCAAAGAGCGTGGAACCAAGGAAATACCCGTCTCCATTGCAGGTTTTGCATCCTCATAGGAAACACTATTATAACTTGCTACTTAAATTAATGTATGTTTTTGGCTATTAGCACAGGAGAAGGCAAGATGCAACTGCAAGAACTGAGTGCATGGGGCACAACCAACTTCCTATTTTGTTCTTAGTCACCTTAGTGCCATTTCCCTGTAATCCTCCTCTGATTCCAGGAGAATAAAAACAACCTTTAAAGTGCCTGTCATGTGATACTCACTCTCGCAGCCACTGCTGGTTTGAATTTCACATCCATTCTCAAAAGACAAGTGGAGCTGGTTTTTTTTTAATGATAAAGAACAACCATTGAACTCATAGCAGGTCACTACGACATATATTGGAGCAGGGTTTGGCATTTAGGTTGAGAATCTCCTATCATCTCCACTCACAAAGACGGTAGCAACCCCACCGCATGCCCAGCTGAAAGTGCTGCCCATGGAGGCACCGCTTGCGTTGAAAACCTCATGCAAAATAATGCTGGTTTATTCACTGGGTTTGGATATTTAGGTGGTTCATACAGTTATTCTAAAGGATAATAGCCTGATTTTTAACAGTGTCTTGTAAAATTCACACAAGTGAATAGCAATTTGCTGCAATTAAAACACCTTGCCACCATCACAGCTTAAAAAAATAGGGAATATTGTTTTTAATAGGTTCTTATAAAGATGCTTAAATGTGCACTAAGCTTGTTCCTCCTCATCGCTTTTCTGCACAGCTTCTTCTTTTCTGAAAAGCCGCCTTTGAGGATGTGCTCTTGTCTCAGAAGGTCCCACTTCCAACTTCCAACTTTTCCACATCCCTATGGCTTCCAGGTGCTACTTGCCCCCTGCTCCTGGATGGGGATGGCTAGTGAAGTGTTGCGCTCCAAGCACTGGCTTACATACTGTCCGCAGACAGCTCCAAATCCAAGAACAAATTGTTCCTGTTACGTATCCGTGGGTTATTTTCTCCCTCTTTGTGCTTCCAACCGTCTCCCAGTAGAGCTGGAGAAAAAAAGGGAAGAGCAGAAGGGAGGGATCGCGCTCACGGCAGCGTCGCAGCCAGATGGACCCGGCCCCAGGCTCCGTCACCCTTCTCTGACCTTTGGTTCCTCATCACGTTTGGCCTTTGAGATGGAGGATCCAAGAGGGGCAGGGAGGAGGGCCGTGGAAGTCCAGGCTGTGGTGAATTAATGAAGTTATGGGCACAGTAACAGACTGATGGGTTTTTAAGGTCTTTTTCACATACAGCTTTCTAAAGTGCTGCTGCTCTCCAGGCCATCAGTATTTCTCATGCTCCGACAGGTCCGTGCATATTCCTTGTTTTGAGGGAACAGAGATGGCAATTTTCTTGGTTCAATCCCATCTCTTGCTTGAGCATCTCAGAGATGAGCTGAGAGCTTGGAGAGTGCAGAGACAGATGGTGCCACTGGCTCCAAATATCCCAAAGGAAGAAACGCCGCTTTGGCATTGGGATCGGGGCAGAGTGAAAGCATCCTTGGAGGATCCCGAACTCCCGGATTTTGGCCATGTTTGCATCAAAATGCTGGAACACACCAGACTGCCAGGCTGCAGCTGCCTCGATGAGGGCCCTGTTGGAGCAGGCCGCAGGTCTCCTTCCCTTGGGGAGAAAGGTCTGTGTGTTGCTCCCCTGTGGGGCAGGGTACAGCCAACACTCCCCACTGATGTGGGAGCTCCAACCTGGCGGCTGGTGACACAGGACATTGCCCTTGGCCAGACTGGCACATTTCACCCCAGGACCTCCTGGACAAGTGTCCAGCCACCCCTCGGGCCTCCTTTTGGCTTTCTAAATAGACTAAACTCCTCATGTCTGTGCCCATTACTCTTCTGCAGCCTTGTGTACATTTTGTGCCTCCTTAAATTGTCTCCAGCGGGTCAAGGGAGGTGATTCCTCTACTCAACTCTGGTGAGGCTGCACCTGGAGTATTGGGGAAAGTTCTGGGCTCCCCAGTGTAAGAGAGACATGGAGCTTCTAGAGAGGGTCCAGCGGAGAGCAACAAAGATGATTAAGGGAGTGGAACATCTCTCGTA
>JAVCKT010097139.1:0-12047 GCA_032273925.1 Rhynchotus rufescens | reverse complement strand
TGCCAGTGCAAACAGGGCAGCCACTGGGACATCTCTTCAGATGTCCCAGTGTTCAAGCTCTCCTTGGAAAATCCTGTTTCAGCCCCTAAAACTGACTGGGAAAATTCTGGCTTTGACTGTCAGTCCCTAAAGTTGACTTTACATCAGCTCGTTACGAATACATTTAACAGGTCTCCAAGGTCTCCCTTCCCTTAAAAAGTTCTGTGCACAGATTATGTTTTATTGCTGATTATAAAATTATATTTGGAGTAGAATCTACTTAACTCTGTTTTGCACCTTGTGCAAATAGCTGTCTGAAGGATGATAGAATCTCCCCTAGGAAGGAACGTGATATCCTAATTTTCATATGCATTTCTTCTCTATCTTCACAAGTTTGGAGATCTCTCCCTTGCCTGCAGCCTCACTTAGCCTGCTAAGAGTCTATGGCTTTTAATGTTATCTCAATATCATCTGTTTTTCTAGGAGTTGTTATCACTTCACCAAGTGAGAGATACAATAGCCTTCTGCTAGTTGATCCTGGACTGTGTTCTGAAAATTCAGGCATTTCTGCCTATTGTGGCCTTTCACTCTATCCAAATAGTCGCAGATTCTGTTCAAGTTATGGGAAATTAGGCTGCCTATTTTTGTTGCTGTTGAATACGTGATTATATTGTGATATGATTAGGCTTGAAGAACTCTAACACAACTTTATTTTTAAATGTTGGATCAGATTATAATTTTTCCAAGACTGCTTGAGTATCATATGTCACATAGTCTTGCCTTAAATCTGAAACTGTGTTAGTCACAGTCCCTTCATCTGGGGTCGTGTAGCCTCTGCTGCTGCTTGCTGAAGCATCCCTGTTTCTCTTTCTAATAACTGCAAGTTCCTGATCACTTCAGTTGCCATCTAGCAGGTCTTCGTTGGGATTCTTCTGAGCCTTTTATTTCTAGTACTCACTGTAACTGGATTTCGTAGCAACCAAATCCAGATGCCTGCTGTTAATCAGATGAGGAATCTGCCAGCAGTTTTTAACAAGAAATGCTCTTCATGTTACCACTCCAAGCACTGCATTTTTTCCCTCAAATCTGTCGTTATTGTGGAACAAGCTTTGCTGCCACCAGACCCTATTCCTCAGCTTTGTTTCTGACCAGGGAACTGAAGGGTTGTTGGGTTTGCTCTGCCCCTGTGTTGGGCTGGTTGCCCAGAACCCCAGCGAGGAAACGCAGTCGTCCTGCTTCTGACCAGCACCGGTCCTTCCAGCAGCCGTGTTGGGTGTCTGGGGGATGCGCTGATGCACTTGGGAGCAGTGCAGGAGTCACCAGCAGTGCCCGTGGAGCAGCTTCATTTCATCTTCCTGGGCTGCGTGTTGAGGCAATTGCGTTTGTGATTGCCCAGAATTCAATGCCTGGACAACTGTAATTGTTCCTAGGAGATGCCATAGGAACAGTTTTAAGTAGGGTCCTGTTTTAAGAGGAAAGAAGTGACTGACACCTACAGACAGTGTGAAATAATCGCTCTGAGAAATTATCCCTCGGTGATTCCACCGAAGTAAAACAGACATGCTTGAAATGTGAAACGCTTAAGGATTTTATCACAGGAGCCCCAAGATCAGCATCGTGGTAGTGTGATCCAGTGATGGAAAGGTGGTTTCTCCTGACTGCCTCGTCTTTCCACTTCAGCAACTCTGCTTAAACAAATCCACATAATCCCGTTTTCAGCCTATCCAAGTTTACAGTGCAGCTGTGCTCTATAAAGGAAAAGGAAATGCACAGAAAATGGGCATCAATGTACTTGAATGTAATATATTCAGTTTCCTCTGGACATGAGGAAGGGGGAAGGAGGGCAAAGCACATGCCATATGTTGCAAGGATTACTACCCATGCATCTCCCAAGACCTAATGTAGGCACATTGAGCAAAAAGTTGTGGTTACGAAGTTCTCACTCCTACAAAGAGTTACTACCTTGTAGACTCAACGTGGGAGTAATAGGATTATTTTAAATAGTTTAACCAGTATTTGTTTCATGGCTTCTCGAGAGTTCGAGCATTTAATGCAATTTGCTCTTTATTGCAGGATGTTGAGTTTTTCTTGGTTTTCCTATTTTCGACCTTAGGAGATTGTATTTGTCCAAAGTATACAAAAAAGCATCCGCTCCTTGTACAAAAAAAAAAAACGTTCAATTCTTAATCTAAGTGAGGACAGTCAAGGAAGATGGGGAGGATGGGGAATGCCCGTTGGATTCTCCTGCAGATGGTTTCTCTTGTGGAATGAAGTGGCCGCCATGTTGTTACCTGAGGGGCAATGGGAAGCGCCATCGGAGATGAAAGTCGGGAATAGACACCTTGAAAGTCCCTCATTGCTCCGAAATTAAGCAGCCCTGTTGCTCTCCTCGCCAGGATAATTGGCCTGGGGATTGAAGTCTGCCTTCTGCTCCCAGAGATGATCAAAACGCCTTCGTTTGAAAGGCTCTGTCTGTCAGCAAGGAGTGTGGTTAGATTAAAAGGACTGGGAACAGTCTGGGCTTCACACCCCACACACACCTTCATATTAATTGAAATGGCCTCTCCACATAGGACAACTTAATGTGGAAAAAGTAATTAGCGGGCTATTTTCAGGAAGTTCTAGCTGCCCGCCGATTAGTGATTCAACACGGAACCTCTTCTGGGCGAGGAAGGTGCCGTGGGGGTGTGGTGGCACCTTCAAATACAGGCCTTAAAAGAAATCCACCCCTTTTTATTTCTAATAATGCTTTCTGAGCAGTGTTAATGTTGTCTGAAGGTTAAATATGCTCTTCTGTTCATCCTTTCTGTATCTAGACTCTGGCAAACGGATGGTTAAATATTGGGGTGATACTATTTTTTTCCAAGAGTAAAAACAAAGTGCACTAGAATTTAGTGTCTGTTGCAAGCAGGTATCCACCAAAATGCTGCAGCTCTCAAAAGCAAGCTTGCCCAGGAAAAATACAGTTGAAATGTACACCTAAACATACGTGTAGAAAGGTCTTTCAAACCTCCAGTGTTTGGGGGAAGGAGGAAGGACAAGCACAAAAACGGATTTCATCAGGTTCATTAGTTGTGTTCTGTTTACAGTGGTGCAAAACAGCAGTGAAATTTCCATGTGCAGACTCAGTCTAAGCTACGTTCCAAACGAGTTTAGTTAAAGCTGTGTAAATCATCATTTGATCTCGGTTCAGAGGAATTTAAGCATATTCTGAATTAAGCAACATTTATAATTGGTGTCCACATGGGAATTGGTGACATTTTGAAGAAATGATTTAAGCAGGTCTGGGTTTTTTTGGAAGTTTTTTTTTTTTTTCTGTCTTGGTAAAAGCAATCTCTAACAGACATAACCTTTTTTGCAAGGTTTTCATTCCCCATCCCAAGCATTATTTTTGCTGTATCATTTTTGCAGCACCTGCCACTCGCAATAAGGAGGGAGCCTCAGGGCTCTTAAAGACAGCGCAGCATTTCTCTAGAGTTCAGGGGAGCTGTCGTTTTTAAAACCTCGAACCAAACCCAAAGAACACTTTAAAAAAAGTGTAAAATAAAATAAATAAGCAGCTCAAAATAAAGCACAAGTAATCCAACATCTGAGATGATGAGAATTTTGATTTCTCATTCTAGACAACTTCATTTTAATATTACTTGCTTAAATATTACTTTTGATAGGTACATATGCACATACAAGGAAGAGTAAAAAGCTTGGATCTTAGCATTTTATGTACTACATAGCCTCTCTCTGCTGTCTCTTTATAAACACTAATTTCTACCTGGGGGAATTCTGCAAGCTAGAATAGCTAAATGTTAGTTTAAAGTCTTATACTGCATTTAGGATGTTGATTTAGAAGAAACTATTATTTGTGGAGGGTTGTTTGTTTGCTTTTTAATACTATAATTGGCACTTGTCACCTTGAAGGAAGAAGAAAGTTCATAAGAAAATATTTGTGGTCAATATAGAGGAGGGATTATCACTAAACCATCCTGTCCTCAATGCAGTGGGAGGTTATTTCACACTTAAAGATGAACCAAAAGTTTAAATGTTAATGCAGGATGAGTTCTTATTTTCATATTTACATATGAAGACATTTTGACTTAAACGCTCTACTCTTTCTGAATCAAATGGCTTGAGTTAGGAAGCTGAGTTGTTAAGGATGAAGATCACTTCAGAAAACTGCGAGGAAGAAGACGTTCTTCGTGCCCTATTCATCCCAAGCAGCCCAACTGAATGTTCAAATTCTTTAAACCATACTAAAAGTAATTAAATTATTCTATAGAATGAGGGCCAGCAGCCTTCCAAGGTCATGGCAGATATTTTTTTCCAAATTTAAAATCAAATGTTCCGGTGAAACCTCAGCAGGAGAGAAGTGGCTTTCACAGCCACTAATGAAACAGGTTGGGGGTCTGCAGGCTCACTGTAGTAGTGCAGAAGTTCCCAAACTTCTCAGTAGTGACAAATTTTAGTTTAGTAAAAGAGTATATGAAGTCATAGCACTGCTTCTTAAACAGAGAAAGAGAAAACAAAAACACTGTGAATTATTATGTTCTCCTAAACTGGGTCTCTGTAACAACAGTGTCATGCCCTATAGTTTCTGTAAAATAATCTATGTTCTGAATAATTCCCAGAGAGTTCTAACTTAATTGTAGTCCTGCGAGGAAAATTTCTCTCAGAGCATTTTATTTTCTGTAAAGTTTTCTTGTAGGCCACGCAGGATATTTTTAATAGCTTGGAGGACATTAAGCTGTATTTTTCTGTGGTTACTAGGGTAACAGAGAACTGTTTCACACTAGACACCGATTTTCTTGAGGCTGTTCAATATTGTATAAATTCTGATGTCCATTTACCTTGGCTGCAACAAGGGGATTGATGACAGAGCAGAAATTTATGCCAGGTTGTTTGCCACTTAATCCCCTCTCTTTTTTAATTCAGATAACCTGAAGCAAGGCTTGCTACAAAAGGCCAAGTTCTTTAAAAAGTAAATAAATACAAACAACTCTGGCAATGCAGTTCCTATCCACGTGTAGCACTTGATTAGGCAGCTCAGCCAGTGCCAACCAAACTGTCCGAGGCTTTTGCTTCGATGTGGAGAAGAAGCTGATATTTTGTGTGGTTTTAATTGAGCAGGGGGGCACGATAGTGCCTCAGTTCTAATCCTGTAGAAGCAGGTGATGCTGCTAAGAAGGGTTTGAATTAATTGTTAGGCCTGTTCTTAAAGACCTATAAAAGTGTAATTTTAATGAGCTGTAGAAAATCCTATTAGAACAGTTTAAATAAGTTTTGTAGTGTTTTTTTTTCTCATGTGATTATAATTTGGTTAAAGGACTGTAAGTTTTTTTTTCTTACTTTGAAGAGCAAAATAATATACCCTTGCAACACTATAATCTTCTGATCTTTCTAAAGGACTTCAGCATTTGACAGTTTATGTTTAGCCAAACTTTTTACTTTGCATATTCACTAGTAAGTTTCCCCTTGTAAAGTTTAAGTAAAGCAAGGATAAGGAGATTGAAGTTGTCATCAACTTACGCATTGAGTTTTAGTTAATTTTGTAAAATCTTGTTTAATTCGTTTTGTTTTTATAATGAAAAATAGTTCTAGGCTGTATGTGCACAGTAAGTTATGTAAGTATGGTTTTCAGTTCCTGGGCATAAGTATAAGCTTTGGCATCTTTGTGGCCCAGTTGAACCACGTTAAGCATTGGGGTGGAACTGGAGCTGGCAGTGAGCAGCCTGGTGGAGGTCTCGGAGCTGACCCTGCACTGAGCAGGAGGTGGGACTGGAGACCTCCCAACGTCTCTTCCTGCCCAAGTGAAACTTTGCTTCTAAGTTTGGCAGGAATTAAAGTTAAAATGATGGTTTAAGTTCTACCAAATTATAGGCAAAAAGTTATTTTAAGTGCCATGACAGTGAATAAATCCAGCTACAGGTGTGAACTTGGATAGATCTGAATTGGTACTAACCTCTTCAGTCAGTTTTTCTCTCCCTCCTTGCCAGTGCTCCCTTGTACTTGAAGTTTAGGGTAATCTTCAAAATATTACAGAGCGTTTCATCTGAAAGTTTGTGTGTGAAAGGATGTGTTTTTTCCTGTGACAATCCCTGAACTGATAGAGAAATCGCCGTGCATGTTAGGGTTACGGTTAATTTTTTTGTAGACATCAATTTAATAAATCAAAGATAGAAAAATCTGAACCCATAGATTGGTTGTATGATGTATGAGAGACTTAGTTTGTCTTTATTAAATATCAACTTCTTTATTTCATTGCTCTTACAAAGAGATACAGTCAAACCCACATCATCAGAGTGGGCAGCCCGTTTGACCTTGTGAAAATTCTGTGCTTAAAAGGAGGGAGGAGAAGAAATCCCTCCCAGGCAGCATGTGTTTTAATGATATTGTGAGGCCTTTAATGTGTTTTAAGGTATTGTCAGGCCTTGCAGTGTCTGTTCGAGACTGTGCAGTTGCACTGAGGTAACAGTCTTGATTTTTGTCCCCATGCTGGTGTCCTTAGCTCTTTGCTGAGACTAGTTAGGATATAGGATCTTTTCTTCCCCTTCATTGTAACTAGATCAAAACTGTTAGCAAATCCTTCAGGGTATTCAGACTACCTCAGCTCAAAGGCCTTAAGAAGTGTTCATGAGTCATAAGCATCCCGAGGTTAAGGCCAACTGCTGTTGGTTTTCCAAGTGGGGAACAGAGATGCAGGGAGCTTAAGGGACACGCTGGAAATCACACAGGATGCCTGGGGCTGGTAAGGAACCGAACCCCCTCCTCTTAAATCCCCTGTCAACATCTGCCACTTGACTCTTGATGTGCATTCTGCACAGTACTGAAGGATAAAGTTTGAGTGATTTATGTCCGTGAAGTGAAAAAATATCATATTAAAGAATGACAAGTCATGCTGGCACCCTTAAAATACAAATAAAAAATAGATGGTAGTCTATTTAGTTCTTGTGTCTTCTGTATATTGTTGATAGGTCCTGAAAGCTTTGACATATTCATTTCACTGCAGTGTATATTCATAATAATGCATGGCATATAGTTCCAAAAACTTCTAAGGTCAGAAAGCTAATGCAGTCGTTAAGGGAATGATTTCCAGTTATGGACCCAAAGTTTACACACACAAATATGCAGCCTAATTTTCAAGAGGTTGTGCTGTGCTTACAGCTAGCAGCAGTTTTTGGCAAACTAGGGACCCACCTTCAGATATCCAGATATCCAGTCTGGAAATTTGGAGCAAAACTTTGCAGCAAGGCAGCTGCTCTGTGCCTCACAGTGTGTTCATAGTTTTCTTGACAGCTAGATTTCTTTTAAAGCAAATTGAATATAGAAGGAGGAGCTAAGTGAAATCGATACTGGTATGAAGAGTGTCAGATTTGCAGAGTTTTAACTTCTGTGTTGCTTTGGAAATATGGTATAAGAATAAATATGAAGAATATATAAGAAGGTATAAGAAGAAATATGGTATAAGAATTGGTCATGACAAAAAAACCACCCGGCAACACTTGCATTTGTTTTATTGAAACTTGTGAGGTTATTGTTTCTTAAATGACACCATGGGATTGAAAATTAGAGGATTTGAGGACATAATGTGACCTCAGGATTCAGTCAGCTGTCGTGGATGTTTGGTTGTGAAAGACAAGAGGCCAGACTGGCAACCCTGCTGCTTGGTAGGTAGGTAGCTATCTACCTCTTCCTGTTTTCAGTGTTCAGAGACTTTTAGGTATCAATTGTAATGATAAATAGGAGGTGTCCTGAGATGAGAGCTAGGCTTCCTGCCTGCGAGGCTCTCCAGGGATTAAAATGGGAGGAAACTGCCGGTGCTCCTGTCATGGATTCCTCACTGTCATCCCAAAGGCTGGCGGTGCTGTCGGCCTGTTGCCTCCTGTGCCACAGCCTCGTGTGGACGGGACTGATAGTGTCGTTGGACACGGTAGAAACACCCCGGGGTTCTGCTGGCTTGCTGCGGAAAGGCCTCCCTGACATCTTCATGGTGAGGGGTCTTCTCTTCTTTAGGACTGGTTAGGTACTTCAAGTCAGTGGTGAATCCTTCTCCCATAGGGCAAGTGGGCAGACCACTGGATTTCCAGGATTTTGGGCAGCGTATGGACCAGGGTTGCAGAGAGAGGCCTTACCTGCAGTGACTTGTAGAAACAGGATGAGCATCTCATGTGGGATCCTACATATGGAAAATCCTCCATAAATAACAATTTCTCTCTGAAGTAATTGGAGCTAACCTGGAAGTTTCTTGCACAGCCTAGAAATAACACGCTCTGGGTTGAGTATCGTGTGTTGGGTGGTGTTGTTATTCCATGGTCTTTTGGTTGGAAGAGAGCTATTTCCTCCAGTGGTTTATAGGCACCTTAATGAGACTGAGCCTGCCAAACAACTTCAGTACAAAACTGGCGATGGGTTTGACTTTGGCTAGAATGAAAATGAAACTGGGAAGTGTAAGCTGACGGTAACAACCACAGGACTGAATCTGCTTTAAGATGTTTAATTCATGTTGAGGTGGTTAGTTTCAGAAAGCTTCATAGATAGGTTCTGCGCTCTTCTTGAAAGGCATGTGGTCTGGTTGTTATTTATTACACTTGTACTGTTCTTCAGGTTGTTTTACAGTTATTATTTAATTGGGCATCCTGTAAGTAAGCACAATTACTTTGATTTCGTGTGCCTCAGTCTGCCTATCTCAGTTTTCCTCAAAAGCCGTATGAGGAGTTCGTGTCAAAGCCTGGAATAAAATGTGAGATCCCGCAGTCCTGCAGCTAGGCCGTACACTAGTCTCTAGAGCAAAATAATTCATAACTCTGCCATCAAATTGCAGGGGGGCTTCCAATAAGCCAATAAAAACTTCTCATTTCTAAAATTTATTTAAAACTTTTTAGTTGGGAGTTGTGGCTTGACTCATTCCATCCTTGCACAACATAACTTACAAAACAAAATATTAAATGCAGTTACTTGGTAAACTGCAGTGACACGTTCATGTCGTAACAGTGGGATTTTGTTGTTTTACATCTGTTCTATATGGATTTACCTGAGAAACTGGGAAGATTTTCATGTTGTGGAGAGCAAACTACTTGAACTTTGCAGAAACCTAGTTATTTTTTGGATCTCTCTCTTTTTGTCTATGTATTCTGTGTATGTATGAGGGTATAGACATATCTTCATTGGTGTGCATTTGCAGAACTATGTGGGAAAAGGTAGAGCTCTGCAGAGTTTGCACCTGCCATTAATTTAGTTCATAGCATTAAAAAAAAAATCCCAAATACAAGAAATAAGGATTTAGAAAAAAAAATAAAATGTCTTCTCTGCTTAAATTTCTTAAAATGAGGTAATAATCATTCTGCAAACTTTCTCTTGTTTGTAAACAAGATTTGCCTCAAATTTTATAAATAACAGATGAGGAATAATGATTTTTCCTGACTATCCCATATGGTTTGTATCAGTCTTAGCCCTCCCAAGGCCTTTAAGCCATTTAACAACTTCCCTTTTTGACATATTGAAAGTCTACCAGAAATAAGTTCTGTAAAGAAACCTGCAACCAAAAGAAGGAGCTAAGGTTGGTATAAACCCTTTTGATGAGTAGAAATGGTTCTTGCTGACAACAGGTAAGTGGTTACCTGTTAGTGGTTCCAGTATGTAGCAAGTAAAGCTAGAAATCCATACATCTTTCCATGAACTTCAGCAGGACCTAAACTGGTCATAAAAATACTCTTTAAGAAAGCGTGTTCTTTTTAAATTATTATTATTCAAAAGATTTGTGCATTTTTGATTGAATGTGTTTGACTTTCATATGAAGCACAGGCAAAAACAAGTTCTTGAAAAGAATGCACCTTATCCTAGGCTTTGGAAAGCAGGAATTCTGGTAGTTTTGATGTCTTCCGCTCTGCTCATCCAGCTCGTCACTACACTTTTGGTTGTGGTTTTATTCCCTGGTGTGGGATATTGGGCAATCTCTAGCACAGCTTAGGGGAACTGAATCTGTTTACCAGCCTTGGCATACTTCATTTTTTAATTCTTACTCTTTTTCAGTCTTCCTTTTTATTGTTTCCTATTTTTACTTCATGTCATTTGTTTTCATTGCCATGCCTGTGTGTTTTCTCTCTCTGAATAAGACTGAAGGTGGAAAAAAATGTGAGCTAAAAACCTCTGTAGATCATTTACATACCATTCATCTAGAGGCTTTCTAAATGTTTAACAAGTTAATTAAGCTGGTATTCAAAGCATACATATTGATCAAAACAAATGTGGGCGTACGTGCCATGCGAGGTAAGATGAAATGCAGAGACTGTTTCTCACCATGTGGCATGCAAGGCGTGTGGACAGTGGGCCATTAAACTTGAAAATCTGTGTATTTATGGGTTTCATGTGGCTTTGGTGTTCATTTTTGCAGGCATTTGGAAGGATTTACTGTGACCTCCTTGTTCCAGAGGTTTGTAGAGATGGATGGCTTCTTTTAGCATTGAGTAAAGTTACCTGCAACTGGTAAACACCCGGTGTCTTATGAAGAAAGGGATTTATCTCGTCAGTCATGACGTTCTGGATGTCATGGTGTTTGACTTTAGCCCCAGGGAAGAAACAGGTGCATAAAGTTGTGCTGTGTTTTCAAGCTGTTGCTGCTCAGCATCCGTCATATCGGAGACTGAAAGGCCGACATCACTGGAACGGGCTGAAGCTCCTTGTTCTTCGAGCATACCTACAAACGTATATAAAATCAGCCTTGCAAAACCTTGCTCCCAAAGAGGTCTTGAGAAGTCAAGCTTTGCAGTGCTGCCTTTGAGCAGATTTCTTACTTTGCCCCCTGGGATCCCCACTTCCCTGTGTGCAAGCTCCCTGGCAAGGCCAGCCATCCTTATTTGCTGGCCGCCCTAATGCTCTTCATTTGAAAAGGTCGTTGCTGCTCCAAGCCTTTCAGCAGCACTGAGAAAACCAGGTTTTTGTGCTCCAGGGATGAGGGGCTCTGCTCCTTCTAGGTGATGAAGGGACGGATAGGAGGACTTGGCTGTGCTGAGGGGAGGGCTCTGCCCAGCTCCCACTTGATGCCTCCTTTG
Organism: Rhynchotus rufescens; assembly: GCA_032273925.1. Lineage (NCBI taxonomy): Eukaryota > Metazoa > Chordata > Aves > Tinamiformes > Tinamidae > Rhynchotus > Rhynchotus rufescens. The sequence continues at coordinate 1,029 of JAVCKT010097139.1, read as the reverse complement.
ATGACAGAAACTCTGTGGCTCTGATACAGATCATGGAGTTTTAGCCTCTCTTCTTTTGCTAATAGTCTGATGCAGTCTAAGACGTAGCCCGCTGTGTCTTAGAAATGTTGTTTGTGAGTTGGTTAGATCCCATCTGAAGCTTTTGGAGGCATTTGAATGCCAGGATTTAGTTTTCTGATTATGCAGTTATGTTTGCGTTGCTGCTTGGGAGTTGCAAGGCAGCTCTGGCAGGGTATGGGGGAGTTTTGGTGTAGTTTGGTGGTGGCTTTTAAGAAGCTGCAACACTTTTTTTTTTTCTATTTTGAGTCACAGAAATTTAACAGGATAAAAAACCTGTGGGGAAGAGATGTTCTTCTTTCCTTTCAGTTTTATGACAATCTCGTTATTCTGCCGCATCTGATAAGTCACCCCTTCCCATCCCTGACCTGTGCTGCTGCGTGCGGCTGGAGCAGTGTGACCAAGTGTGGACTGGCCAAGACTCCGGGCAGCAGTGAGACGAGCAGGAGCAGGAGGCAGAATTGCTGATCTCCTGGAGATCAGCACCTTGGTGTCTTCTCGGCAGTATTTATACTCAGCCTATGGCTTTCGGTGTCGGTCGCACAGAAAGGTGTCACCAGGGCATGGGAACACATCCTTTTTGGTGAAAGGAAACCAATGATGCCAAGAATTAGAGAAAGTGAACCTCAGGTCAGGTCCACCACTGAAAAGAGGCCGCCTCATCCTCCTCACTGCCTCCCTTGAGGTATTTATACACGCTGATCAGGTCCCCCCTCAGCCTTCTCCTCTCCAGGCTGAACAGGCCCAGCTCCCTCAGCCTTTGCTCACAGGGCAGATGTTCCAGGCCCCGATCATCCTGGTAGCCCTGCGCTGGACTCTCTCCAGCAGCTCCACCAGCTGGAGCTGCTGGTGAGCCTCCAGATGTGGCCTCACCAGGGCTGTGTAGAGGGGGACTATCACCTCCCTCGACCTGCTGGAGACGCTCTTCTTAATGCACCCCAGGATCCCATTGGCCTTCTTGGCCACCAGGGC
>JAVCKT010097138.1:0-10204 GCA_032273925.1 Rhynchotus rufescens | reverse complement strand
AGAAACAGTGTTGGAGGGAGAGGGTTTGTGTCACAAGGTGCTGCCTGCTGCCAGGTACAGGACCTTGTGGCTCCTGGGAGGGCCAGAGACTCGCGTGTGTGGGGTCCAGGACATGTTACAGGTGCCAGGGCAGGGCCTGGTACAGGGTAGGTGGTGAGAGCAGGTTGTGAGTGAGCACAGATTCCAGTGTCCCATAAAGCTGCTCGGCTCTGTCCTAAAGCCATCCCCGGGGGCCGCATAGCTTTGCAGGAAGGCAAAGGGGAGGGAGATCCCTGGGCCAGATACACCCCAGCCAGCACTCTACCCTCTGCTCTGCTCTGCTGTTGGGCCTGTGGTTCTTGCAATGTCCCCAAAGTGCGAGGTAGGTGTCTCTTACCTGTTGAGTAGGGCCATGCTGCAGAAGACCTTGTTTGTGAGGCTGTATGGAAGAAAAAGCAAGAAATAAAATGGACAAAGAATGGGACAAGGGTGAATGTTGGGAGGGACCTCTCAAGATCCTAGGTTACCAGCATGCTACTACAGCATAATCCCTTGGAACACATGGCCCCAGACCCTGTGCAGAGAGGAATTTGCATCCCCAAGGATGGAGACTCCACAGCCTGTCTGGGAAACCCATATCAGTACTTTGTTACTCAAAAAGAGTGTGACCACCACCAAATAAGCTGTGAGCATTGCCGTGAGTGGTGGGATGCATGGCAGAATAGGGGCGCCACCATCATTGCCCACCTACCTCCACAGATGACACTGGCATCTTCCCCATGGACACAGTTGTGCCTGCCCCAGCCGTTGTGCTGGCACTGCCGCAGGGAGGACTCGTAGCCTCCACACTGCACGTTGTCCAGGAGGATTGGTCCGGATCCAGGCCCAAAGCGAGCGTTTCCCAGTGCCGCTGTAGCCCAGCCACAGCCCAGCTGCCAGCACACCACGTGGGCATCGTTCATCTCCCAGGCGTCATCGCACACCGTGCCCCAGCCGCTGCCATCAAACACCTCCACGCGGCCTTCGCACTCATTGCTGCCATCGGCCAGACGCAGCTGCAGACCTGGAAAGCGGAGAGGTCTCCCTGGATGCTCATTTCCTTCATCCTCTCTCCCATGTTTCATGGCTCTGCCTTGGTGTGACTGTGCATGGGCAGAGTCACATGGCCCCGGGGTTGCACTGCTTGGAGGCACAGCAGGGCCCATGGCAACCCATTCTCACTGAGGACGTGGGTGACAGGAGGGACATTACCGGATCTTCAGAGACAGGGGAGACTGCTTGCAGTGCAGCCCCGAGGGGAAGGTAGAAGAGCAGGAGTGCAGTAATGGGATAAGAGTGACACTGGGTAGCGATACCTGCTGTGGCCATTGATGGAGGTGTCAGTGCGGTGCCTGACTCTCCTGCGGTTGGTGCCTCTGTGTTCCTCTGCCATTCAGTTGTCTCTTCTCCAGGTGTCTCTGGAGGGGCTCACATTGTGAATATGAATAAAACAAGTGTTAGATGAGGACCCTTTCCCTGCGCTGAATGCCGCTGTGTGCCAGCTTTAGGCACAGTTCCTCAAGAGGCAAATGAAATGCAGAGAGCTACCTCTGTGTGCATACAGCGTCCAGAGAGCAGTGCTCAGGGAGAAAGGGGGTGGGAAAACGCCATTTGAGACTTGGTTTGGGAGTGATGTTTAGAAACAGTGTTGGAGGGAGAGGGTTTGTGTCACAAGGTGCTGCCTGCTGCCAGGTACAGGACCTTGTGGCTCCTGGCAGGGCCAGAGACTCCCGTGTGTGGGGTCCAGGACATGTTACAGGTGTCAGGGCAGGTGCTTTTATAGGGTGGGTGATGAGAGCATGTTGTGAGCGAGCACAGATTCCAGTGTCCCATACAGCTGCTCAGCCCTGCCCTAAAGCAATCCCAGGGAGCCTCTGAGGAAGGCAAAGGGGGAGGCAGATTCCTGGGCGAGATACACCCCAGCCAGCACTCTACCCTCTGCTCTGCTCTGCTGTGAGGCCTGTGGTTCTCACAATGTCCTTGACGTTTGAGGTAGGTGCCTCTTACCTGTTGAGTATGGCCATTTTGGAGAATTCCTTTTTTGTGAGGCTGTATGGAAGAAAAAGCAAGAAATAAAATGGACAGAGACTGTCACAATGCTTGATGTTGGGAGGGACCTCAGGAGATCTTTGAGTTCCGCCATGCTACTCAAGCATTATCCCCTAGAAGACATGGCCCCAGGCCCTGTGCAGAGAGGAATCTGCATGCTCAAGGATGGAGACTCCACAGCCTGTCTGAGCAACCCATGTCAGTACTTTTCAGTTCATCAGTTTCACCTATCCCTATTCCCTGTCAAACATCAGCCATAGCAGAAATATCTTTGCTGTTTTAATTTAGGCTTTTTTTCCCGTCTAAAAGCTCTGCATACTATGACATATCTGTGATCCTTATTTCTTTTATTTGGTTGCTTTGCACAGTGTGAGCAATCAGAATATGTATGCTACTCAGGCAAGAAAAAAGTGAGTCCATGCCCATGCTCTGTAGCTTGAGAAGAGCAAAAACATGGTGCTATTAGGAGATCTAACTCTGCTTTCTGAGAGCAGGACTATTTAGTAAGAATGCACCTTTCCACAGATAAAGAATACTTCATATGAAAAATAATAATAAAACAAATTGCAACAGCAAGTGTTAGCACAAATATATAGGGTTAAATATATATTACATTCAATTTTATGTCAAATATCTTGAATCAATGAAATGTTATCTGAAAAGGATAGTTTTTGCATATCCAGAGCCTGGCACGTGTATTCTTGGGGTAATTTACAGGAAAATATTTAGAAGAGAAAAATCTGACAACACCTGAACAGACAACACCAGCATCTTCCTGGTGGCCACAGTCATGTTTCCTCCATCCACGGTGATTACAATGCCACAAGGAAGATTCATATCCACTGCACTGCACATCATCCAGGAGAATTTTTCCTGAGCCTTGGCCAAAGTAAGCACTTCCTAGTGCTGAAATGGCCTCGCCACATCCCAGCTGCCTGCACACAACCTGGACATCAGGAAGGTCCCAGAAATCATCACAGACTGTCCCCCAGTGTCCCTTGTAATAAATCTCAATTCGGCCTTCACAGTTGTGCCTTCCATTCACTAGTCTGAGACTGGTCCCTTTGGGAGACAGGAAATTGAGCACAAACACAGAATCAGAAAAATAAGCTGGAAATGATCCCGAAAAGTCATCTATTCCAGCCTACAACCTCAGGATGCCATCATCTTCCTGGGAAGTGCTTGTTTAGCCTAGGATTAAATGTCTCTAAGAAGACATGGTAGACAGACCACATACTTTTCTTCTACCCTCCCAAACCTCAAAATTAGCTGCACATTGATGCAAGATTGATACATAAAACTTATGCAGTAAGCTAAGCACAGACTATTTCACAAAGGAAGGAAAATCTTTGATAATAGAAAAATTCATTGGAAAACAATGGAGAGAAAATGGATTTCAATACCTGATTGAAACCTAAGTATTATTTTCTTAGGAGACTAGAAATAAAAGTTTATTTCTAACATGCAGAAAATAGCATGTTTTAGTAACACGCTTCATGTTTATATACTTATGTATTCACTCCTATGAAAATGCTTGATACTATAAGAAGTGGAGCAATTTGCACTGAATCCTACTGGAATTTAAGTAGAACACATTTTTTTTGCCCACAACATTGTCTTACTAGAAATATATATGTGTAAAATTTTTACATAATGCACAAAACCTCTGCTGAGTTGTGGTGCAACAGCTGACTCTGTTCAGAGAAGGACATTTTTAAATCATACATGTAGGATCACTAAGAACTGAAATGTTAAACCTGATGAAAAGTCACAGTGAGACTGGGAAATTAAAGCTGGTCTAGAATAATTTTGTTGCCCTCATTTAAGGTCTGTCATCACTGTGAGATGAAAACCATAACTGAGGCATGTAGTCACTTTCACCCTCACATGTTAAAGGTGTCAATAAGCCAAAAGGCGACAGTAATAAGTGCAGAACTTACTCCGACCCACAGGAAAAAAAGGCAGAGACTGGGAAATGAAGCTGTGAGTGAACTGGAGCAACAAGAGGAAGGGTGTTATCACCAGGCAAGAGGAGGATAGACAGATAAAATCGGATGAGGTGAATGATAGCAATATAGATTATTACTATGGTACTTTAATAATAAGTTAAAATTACCATCTGCAGTTATTCTAGGATCTACATGGAACTGTTTAGTGCAAATTCACTTAAGTCAGTAAAGAGATGTAATGATGTAAGGGAAGAGGCAATATCAGAAGGAAGGTGAAGTAAGAATGTCTCATGTCTTTCATTATTTTTAGATGTCCCTCTTCTATCCACATCGATAGATATGAAGACTAACTTGCTCCATTTCATTAGAATGTACAAGGAGGTTCAAATAAAACAACCAATATTATATACACAGTGTATATACACTGTATATACACATATGTGTATGTATATTCTAGAGTAAATATACATTTATATTTATTTATCAATTATTCCGTAATTCTTATACCAAAGTTTTGGAAATAGAAGGCATTCATTCATAATATATTCACAGACACAATTTTAGCCATCATACAATAAGACAAAATACCACCCTGTCAAAGCAAAATGAACTTCATTAAATTGTTTAAATATTGTCCTTATTATACACTCTGTCAGTTACTTCACAGTTTAGTAGAACAAAACTCTGCTATCTCATTTCAGTTTCACCTTTAATCGTTGGTCCAAAATGACACCATTATGAATGTGATTTCTATTCATGGAATCATGAAAGAGGACCCCTAACTGTCTGTTGTATATTCTTATATGCCCTGGAAAAAATGAAGTGTTTTACCTGATCTCGCCTCCAGAATTGCTGGACCTAACAAGAGCAGCCACAGCAAAATCGTATCGGTACCCATCTCATCAAGACCTCTTGATAGAATGGACCATGTGAATTTATAGTCTCTATTTCTAAAGGGGAGTGGCCGTATAGGTGTCTCTCTCTCTCTACAGGTGAACAGTAAAATAACCACAATCCCATAGTCTGAAATGAAAATAAATTTGATTTGTTATTCAAGATTTTGTAACTTCCTGGTCTCTGCAAAAAGAGATTTTCCACTGCCAGTGACATTTTCCACTGCCCGTAAGGAAATATTTATGCTGCCATGGGTGTTGTAATCATCTCATTGTATGTACAATGTGAAAGTTACCTTTCAGTTCTGGCTGATGAATCTCAATATTTTCTGGCAAGGCTTAAAGTTACAGTATGGGACAATCTTTGGCAGGTCTGAGGAAGGTAGTGGGATGTTGAAATTTCAAGAGACTTACTCTAAAAAATCGTTAAAAGCTTCATAGCTTGTTCTGAACTAGGGAGACAAGTCTCTCCGAGGAGCATTACAGCTTTGACATACTTCAAATAAAATAAAATAAGTCCTAGTGCCCGTGTTCATGCGTGACCAGGAGTCTTTGTACCTATGCCACTAGAAGTGTGGCTGTGCTGAATTCAGTGCACAGAAAACCAAGAGCTACATAGTAGAGACAGCTGGTCCTAAGAAATTTACTACCTTCACATCAACATTAATGCTTCTACCGTCAGAAGCAGAGCTAACAACAGCAAGGCTAAGGTAAGAGGTGGCCACAACTTTTTAATGTCCATAGGAGCCGGTGGACGGGCAGGTGGTAGAAATGTGAGGAAAGGAGAGGAGGCAGTGAGAGCCTCGGCTAAGCCACTAGAGTGAGGATTGTAGTGACAGCAAGAGGAGTTGACCTTAGAGAGGCTTGAAAATTTGCTTCCTAATTCTCTTGCTTGGGAGACATAGTCATAACCAGGGAAGAACTTCTGCTACAGTCTATAAATATATTTGCCTTCCCGTTGGGACAACTTACACCAAAGAATTATCATGTGAGACTGAGTCAAGTGTTACAAGCGAATCACTAAGAGACCTTTGAAGGATATTACAACTCATGTGAACGTCTTTCAGCCCTCTCCCAGTTCATCCTCTTTTGGGTATTTTTAAATTCATGTCAAATCTCACATCATATTTCCTGAGAAACTTACTTTCAAGACACTATCAAGAGAATCAGGGCCAATAACTTTTTGTGAAAATGATACAGAAAAAATCTCTGGATTTTATGCTTAATTAAATCACATATGTTACAGCTTAGCATTGTTCAGAAATTTTCTTTTGTTCTTGGAACCATCAAATAAGTGTTACCTTTCTATTACAATTTCTTCTAATATATTCCGTGTTTAATTTTGCACAGTGACAATTACAATTTGAAAACCTAATCTGAAGCTTTTCCACAGCATGAAATAATGCTTAATTCTCATTTATCACACTCTTGTGAAGGTGAAAGTCTACTTTCCTGTGTTTCTGTACAGAAAACATTTTATGTTTTCATAAGGGCGATGGCCATTACTTCATCCTAAAACTGAAGTGCAAGAGTTTTGCTATCTACCTGATTCCTACCCCTCCAGCCATTGCGGTTTTGGTGGCCTTAAAATATGTTGCACAATTCTTTCCATATACAAATTTATTGCATGCAGGGGCAGTTCTCAAGGACAAAGATTAAAGTCCAGGAGCCCAAGGGAGAAAGAGAATGACTTCTTTCTACAAAGGTCAGCATTATTGAAGTGGAAGAAGGAAGTGCAAAACACAAGAGGCCAAAGACAGAGTTGGAAGCCTTGAAAGCGAGGACTGAGAAGGGCAAATATATTTCTTCTTTAGACAAACAATCACATTCGCACATGAACGAGGAAATTTATGCATGAAAAAAATACCTGGTATTCACTATTCATATTCTACCAGTTTTGACATCTTGGCAAGAAGCAGCAAGAATCCAGTATATTTGACTGATCAATCACACACTGTAATCAATGAAGCAAGAATAAGCGGAATAAGTGACAGATAACAATTCTTTTCCAAACTCTTGTAGTAATTGAAAAAGGAGGAGAGTGGGCACAAAAGTGACTCACAAACCATTCAAGTGTAAAAAAAATGCCACTAAGCCAGCTAGGTGAATTAATAACACTGATTAATTCTCTTTTCACCACACACTTCAGAGATCCATGTTTTCGTAGACTGTGATTATCAGACAATCTCTGTATAGTAAAACCAGATATTAATCTTTTGTTCGGGTTATTTTGCATTAATTAATGCAATTACCATGCAGAACATATTTTCGTTCTTCCCAGTGGCTAGACCTCTTGTGATCATGCATTTCTGCTCCCTATAACTTTTTCTGGCACCTTGAAGTGTTTCTCAACACATTACCCTATGAAAGAAGCTCCACTGAGCTCTGAAAACAATTTCTGTTTTGTTGATTTTTTAGGAGATTTCTGCAGACATACTGGCTTTTGTGAGATTCAAAGGAAAATCATTAAAAGTGCACAGAATATTAATAGCTTTGATCCTTGTCTATAAGAAAATGTCTGCGTTGGAGCGTGACTGCACAAAAACTTCTGTGGAAAGGAATGACAGTTTGAATGCCTGTGTTAAAGTGTTGTGAGGCAGATTAGTCTAAATTACTGAATTTCTCAATCCAGTGAATCCACTGAAAAGCCAGTGAATTAGAACTATCAACAGTTAAGAGTCAAATCCACTGGATTTATTGCTAGCAGCTTTCCTGAATTTGGTGGGACAGGTGGGAAGGATGATTTTTGGCAAAGGGCCCATTTACCCTGCACACTTTCCTTAAATCCTTCATTATCAAATCCAGCTTTCTTGAACCCTGCACTTGTAGAATACTTGTGGATTGAGAAAGGTGGGGGTGGAATGAGAAGGATAACTGAGGTGCCAGATACGTGGGCAGTTCAGCACTGTTTTCTATAGCAACATTTAACATGGAAACTATTGGACCTGGCATTTCTGCCTTGCCTTCCATATAACCTTGTTTCCCCATCTAGACCCCGGCACACATGTGGCATGGGAAGGCTCAGCTCTGAGCAGTACAAGTTCTTTGCAGACTGGTAACATTAATGTCCTAAGCCTGGGATATTCCTGCTAGCCTGATTACAAAGACACTATGGGAACAGGAGGAATATAAAGAGTGGCATTGTGCTATGGCCTGGAAAATGGTGGGGCATCAGACCTGCAGGAGCCAGGCCAGTGCAGCATTGGGATCAGGACTGAAAATAACAGATTTGCGCTCCTGAAACACCATCAGGAAAGCATTTGCTCTGGAGAGGCAAGTCTCTGTAAGTATCCTTACAAGCAGCTGGACTCCTCCAAACCTGGACAATCTCTGACCTACAGTAGAGGACTAGATGGGTAGATGTGACTCACGAGCCTCTTTTACCAGTGTGTGTTGGTTGGCAGAGGGGAGCTGAGAACCCTTCTCGCTCTTTGCTTGTCAGCTGTGGGCAGAAATGCTCTTTGCCATTCCCTGAGAGCAATACCAATCCCTTCTCATATGGCCTCTTCTCTACAGTCTGCAGAGGAGAGGCCTGCTTGGAAATCGCAGCTTGCAGGAGGACAGAATGCCTCCTGCATGCAGTCCCGTTTATTCCCCTCAGAGCTGCCTGCATCCTCCTCGCCAGGTCAGGATGGAGCCCAGGAGCTCAGCTTACGTTCCATAAAGGTATCTCCAGCTCACAGCGCACACAGTGACTTCTATTGTTCCCTCAGCTTCCCTCTCACACTGGCCAGCAAATGGGAAAGACTAAAGAGGACAGCTTGTCAATTAAACACCAGTGACCTTTCCTCCTCAGCAGGTAGGTTCTTCCAAATATTTTTTTGTTTGTTTCTTTCTTTTTTTCTCATGGGTCACACTTCGCCATGGAAGTCTCTGAACATTCGCTACTTTTTTCCCCACATTACAGGTTTATAAATGTGTAAAAGAGAGACACTAATCATTGTTTGGCTAAGATTGTTTGTCACAGACCATATTCTCTGATGTGATAAAGTTCTAGCTTGGAGTTTGGATATGTAGGCAAATTTGTAAATGTACAAAAAGAACTACCACTCTATAAACATTTCTTTTCCTGCTCTTTAATTAAATATTTATGTAACAGATTTGATTATATTCAGAATTTCATCCTTTATACAAAAGCTTATAAATGGCCTACATTTTCTCATACAAATATGAAGAACCATGCTCACCCCCCCAAAAAAAAGAAAAGAAAAAAGAAACATTGTACAGGAATAATTTATGTGCAACCCCTGTGTATTTTTGTTTGCAGTTGATTATTGAGTTTGCTTTCATCCAAACAAAATATTTTCCTTGGACTACACTCTGGAACAGTTTGTGGTGCCACATAGGTGTTTTATCTGCATAGTAGCAAAAGAAATCAGTTCTTTCTTCAGTCAAGAAAGTCAGTCAGTCTCCTCAGATGGATATTCAAAAATGGAAATTAACTGAGGTGCTGTGAAATTACAGTATTGCAGATGACATCGTATTTGTATGTTGAGATGGGAAAATCAAACTTTCCTTAGCCTATATATGTATTTGGACTGAAAGATTTTAAAGCCAGAATCTTTATAAATTCTTTTCATTCTAACAGAGAGGGGTATTTTGCAGCATTTTTAAAACACTAAGTGCTGCTGTTGTCATTAGGAACACACGTGACAAATGCAGATCCTGAAGTGGCACAACCATAGATAAGTGGTGACAACATCAACCTCAGGTGCTTTCCCACCTCTCACATCATCTGGTAGGGAATGATTTTCTGCACCTTATGCCTCAGTAGAAACCCACCCACGATGAGGACAGCAGCTACCACCACAGCCATGGTGACCAAAGCAATCGGAGCTTGAGAGCCGGCAGCAGACGCAGGGCTTGAGCCCAGAGATGCCCTGTTCTCCTCGATGTCAGAGACCAGCTCTGTGCAGAGAGAGACAGAGAGAGAGAGTTGTTTGTGCTCGTTTCTCCATCTTGCTATTCTCAAACATTATTAGGCAGAGAGAACTGAATTATAGTGCTGCAGTGTAGGTCTGATCAGAGAATAAACTGCTCTACAGGACATTGTTTTACAAATGATTCTGTAGGTGTGAAAACAAGTATAGAAAATAGTCAAGAAATCAAGAAAATAAACAGCAACGAACAGTGATTACGCACTAAGACCATTTGAAGTTGTTTTCTGGCAGTAGTAACACCAGTTATAGGACATTCCCAAAAGAACCTAGAGATTGGTCATTTATAGACAGAAGACATACAAATCATGCACAGTCAGCTTTGAAAAGTTATTATATAGTTCCTGCAGGGAAATAG
>JAVCKT010097137.1:0-12048 GCA_032273925.1 Rhynchotus rufescens | reverse complement strand
GTAAATAAACAAATAAATAAAAACTAGTTAATTTTCTTGTTTAAGTAAAGGGCAAATGTATTAACTTCTAGATCTGTCTTCCTTCTGTAGCAATACTTACTTGTCTTAGGGATTATTTGGAATTAATTGATGATATTTTAAAAAAATGAACTTAGGAATGCACACTTCTCTATCAGAAAATAAAGAATTTATACAATAAAAGTCATTTATCTACAAACATCAAGACATAAAATCCAGACATAACATTCTCACCTTGATGCAGGGTAGTAGACAGACAGTAGTAACTGGCACATGCACGTCCTTTCAATAACACAGTTCTTAATTTTTCCAGAAAGCTAAGCTTTTGCTTTTGTAATGACATAGAACACTTTTTTCTTTTTAATGTAGTTCTTATCACTCCATAAACACATTACATCTTGTCTTGTTTCAGGCTATAAAGCCTGTTTTCACGAGCATTTTCATTTCTCAGGAGTAAAATGGGTATTGAAATCAGGAAAAAATTAAGAAATTTTAGCCTAATTTACTAGATAATATCAAAGCATCTCTCTTCTGTTTCTGCTTTATATCACAAAACTGTAGACTAAAGCATTATACCTGAATTGAAAATGAGCTTCCACGTTTGTTCTCAGACCATTAGTTTCCGGAAAAAAAATCTTTAGCTGCTACTTGTTGCATCCCTTGAGTGGTGCAGCAGTGTTAAGTTCTGCAAAAGCACGTGACAATAGAGGGAGCTTACTGCATTGCAGCTGAAAAAGCTCAGTGCAAGCTACTAATGAGGAAAATAATTGTTTGCTTCCATTTTGCAGGATCCCACAAGTTGCCAGGGCTCAAATGTTCATTTTTTTATTTATTTTTCTTTATATATTTTGATTCTTTTTAACAAATCCAAGATGACTTAGACAATAGCTCTTTTTCTGACAGGAATTAGTGACTGTCTGCAAAGATTTGCTGCAATATAAGTAGCCAAGCACATTGTGCTTTGAGATACTTATTGTGAGCACAGTAAATGGATTTGTTGTATATGCTCCTCTAACTAGATGGCAGCACTCTAACAGGATAATGGTTTTTTAGCTCAGATAATTTTTTCAGTCCTCAAGAAGGCTGTCTTCTAAACAGGTTCCTAGGCTGTGCATCACATGAGTGATCTGAGTGAGGATCACATACCTAGGGAGTAAGTTAAAGTTGAGCAGGTAGTCAAGTGCTTTACTAAAAGGATGTCAACTTGCCTGGTAGACACAGAACCTGTAATATATGGAAAGAGAGTAAGGAGAGAGAATCAGTGAAATGCTATGTGCTACCATTTTTTTTTCTTTTTATTTCTTTTTTTTTCCCAATAATAAATATTGCTGAAGAGTAAAGGGAATGGAATCTGGAAAAGGTTTTGGCTGGTAAAATGGTGTAGGCTGATTCTGAGCTATATGCAGTCTCATAGATTCCTGGAAGATTTAAAGTTTCCTCTCACATTTCTGCAATTTCACAAATTGAAATATAGCTTATTAGATCCTACCAACTCCAGTGAGTAGGCAGACAGGAAGTAAATTGAATGACATACAATTAATTTTGACTTCTGTTGTCTTCAAATGAGGCTGAGATGTGAAAATAGCTGCCAAATTGAAAATAGTGATGATAATGAATATTCCATTGTCACCAGTAATAGTGTAAAAAAAAGAAAATACTCATGTCCTGACCACAGAATGAAATGCTTTTCTTACCTAGATCCAGTCCATCTCAGATCTCCTTGCCTGTGTGACAAGTGATATTTCTTTATTTCTTACACAACCCATCCTGTGCCTCAGAGAGTTACACAAACACATTGCGGACAGTTATCTCTTTCTTCACAAATAAGTCAATGAAAGAATGCTTTAAAGTTGTGGATAGAATGTCTGAAAGCATCACAGAAACATTTAGGCATTTGTCAGTCTGCACATTGTAATTTAATGCAAATATTACAAAAATGTAAACACATAAATGACTGAGTGCAAATATATTCTCTTTGTAGCTGGAAGTGAATGCGTAACTTATGCTTATTACTGCAAATGGGTGATATCAGATGTTTCTGAAGAGATCAACATTAAAAATCTGTATTTTTTCAAGAATTAAATATGAATGCTTTGTGGGAAAAGAGAAGAAAAGAAAATAAGAGTGAGGGAAAAAAAAAAAAAAGCTTTCCATTAAGGAAACAGATTTGGCACACACATCTGAAAAGCCCTTCAAAACCTGAACTACTAAACCATCGGAAGAAACCTCCATGTTCCTCTGGCAAAGCCTTTACCATTGCTTTCTCCTAATCTTCTTTCCCAAAACATGACAAGAACATACTGTCTTTTCAAAAATTTTCCCCTCTGTTCTGTAGCCTGAAAAGATTTGTCTGATCCTCTTATCCCAAATTTTAATTTCTTCCTATTATATTGGTCAAATCAAAAGAATTTTCAAAGGTAAAAGAAGATAACAAAGAGAAGAATTTGTGACTACACCTAGTAATATCCACACAGAATAAAAATTTAAGTCATGTCTTCTTGCTTTGAGTGACTCAATTTGCCCTCTCTGACCAAGTAGTCAAGGTAATACATAGGTCTCTGTGATGATGGTGATTTTCAGATCCAGTATAAAAAGGAAAAAAAGTCAATGGATATGTTAACTAACTACTACTATGCTTTAATGTAATGGAAGAAGAAAAACAGAGAAGCTTTGTCTGGATTATTTAATTTAAGAATTAGTGCTCTAAAAGAACAAAATTCATATTGATTCTATTCAAAGATTTTTTAAGTATAACAGAAGCTGAAAATACCACTTAGAACTCCATTTGAAAAAGACTATGAGCAGCAAAAGAAGAAAATACAGAGAGATTTATGTCAAGAAATAATGTCGCAGACTGAATTGATACACTAGAGAGAGTTATTCACCAGGTAAATAAAAAGAAGCAACTGTGATAAGAGTAGTCCTTGCTACGGATACAAAGAAAGGCTGGCTGTACCTTTGGGGGAGTTCTCTGTTGGATTAGATGAAAAGAGTAAAATGTAAATTAATTTTTTTTTCAGCAGCACCATCCAGCTAAGCCAGGACGTTGGTATCTTGTGGGTGTGCGTGGAGACCTTCTTGATCAGGACCTTGTAGAGGTGCAAAGACAAAAGCTAATGGAACAGAATGAGATGAATGCAAGGCTAAAATGGCATTAAACTTCAAATGGCCAAACTTCCACTGAAAATACGGACTGCACACTTTGCTTGCCATACTAGGCTTTCATTTAGGCACATAAACAGTTTTCTTTCAAGAAATAGTCACTCCCCACGTCATGATATAAATGCGGAAGGCTGGGCATACGTTCAGAGCAGCCCTAAGCAATGCCTGCTATTTATGAGGACTCAGAAGAACAGCAGGTTTATGAATCCAAAGACATTCAGAATCAGTTTTTAGGCTGTTTTCCAGGAAAAGATTTGACAGCCTCTCAAAAGGCGGGCGTCTCATTCCACTTAGCCACCTCACAAATCCCCCCATGCCTTTTGTCTGTCTTTACTTCTCTGCAATTTACCCCTTTTCCCTATTTCATCCTTATGACCCCACACCTGACAATGTTATATCTGCAGAGAATGGCCTTGCAACAAGACTGCTTATAAAACTGCACACCCAGCATGTGACCCTGTAAATCATTTTCTTCCTTGGGAATCTGTATAAACTCTAAGTCAATAAACTATAATCACAAGAGAAATCAGGTCATATATATAAAGGCTTATAGTCCCAAACATCACGTGACAGAATTCAGAAGAAAGCTTTCTCATAACAGGGTATGAAACAGGGAATGGTTTGAGGAATACAACTCCTTTATGGAAAGGTCAGTAACTGACAAAGATATTTTTTCCTTCACGATGAAAAGAATTGAGGGAAAAAAAAAAGAAGAAAAAATATTTTATGAAGTTTTCCTCATATTTTACCTATTTTGAAATCTGAGGCTACTATAACAAATAATTTTGAACCTTTCCTACTCCACAATTTTTTTTTTTTTTTTTTGAGCGGGGTGGGGAGGAGAAAATGAAAATAAAACAGAAAACTAATTTATCTGACAGCTGATTTGTCCCTGTTCATCCCCCAGTCTCCATTCTGGCATATTACACTAACACTTCAGTCAGGCTCGTCATGGGATCCTAGAACTAGTAATTCATTGTCCTATTTCTTCAGGAAATGTTATGAATAGCGACTGTGCATACAACATTTTTCCCTATTTATTTTTTAATTCTTTATCATGTATGAATCAGGTTTGATATTAGGAGATCGGACTGAAAAATATTAGGTTCTCACAGGAAAATAAAGAGCAAGACAGCTAGAGGAAAAATAAGTCTCTAATTAAGAAAAAGAAAAAAAAGCCCAGAAATTGTACTACAAGGTCAATCCTTATCAGATGACAGAAAATATATGGAGAGAGGAAAGTGGATACTGTCAATAACCCACAAACTCAAAGTGAGCAGCGCTTATGGGTTAGTAGAAACTGAATAGATTGGAAACCATAATCAAACTATGAAAATCTGCTATCCAACCTAAATCCATGGATGTGTGTAACCAATCCCACAGCAATCCATGGAAAAAAAGCTACTTGCCTGGCTTATTTGGCAGTTTTGAGATGTGAGATCCATGTTCAGCTAGAGCTTGTCTGTGGTTATTAGCTCTGCTAGAGAAACACAAAAGTCAGCATTCAAGTTAGATCATCTGAAAAGCTCATTATTTCCCATTAAAAATGGATATACAGCATTTCCATTCTCAGGAAAAAAAAATCAAGCTTTTTTTTAACAGTATTTCAACTGCGCTATAAAATTTGAGCAAGTACGTAGTTCAGCTCCTATAGATTCTACTTGCAACAGCTTGAGCCTTATTACTTAACTTACTCAGAAGAGGTCTCTATATATTACTGCTACAACTGTTTATCACATCAGACCCCTCAGTTCTGCTGTAGACACTCATTTTTTAGTACCCCTTACTCATCAGGTAAAATATTCTTCTAATCTGTATATGGATTTTTCCGAACTACATCTTTCTCTCATACCAGGTTAGATAGCAAGTTATACTCTACTGAGGAAATTTCCTTTAGTTTCTTTTCACCAGCTTTGATGATATATTCAATATCACAAAGGCTTGACGTGGGAGAAGATACATCACCTCCTCTAGGACATTCATGATTTCATTAGCTGAGTTGATAATTCCTCCTCACCATTCAATTACAGGGGCTTTTCTCATAGCTGACTTAGTAGCTAAATAGTATGGGCTAGGTATAGCAAGCAGACATCTCTTGTTTTGAAAATATATAGCACTGTATAATTGCTACATGATATATCCAGCAGAGTATTGATTTTTCTGATAAATCATCTTCTCCCCAGATGGAAACATAAACCTGAATGATACATTCTGCTGGGCAAAAGTTTTCCAGGCACTTATCTGAACTCGTGCCTTTCAATGTGCTGCTTTCCTGCATTCCATTTAATATTAACTTGATATTACTAAAGTAGGAGACAGAAAGTGATGAGAGTGCTCAGCTAAGCCTGGTCTTCTACACCCCATAACATGTTGCTTCATTACCTCATTAAGCCGAATAATTTTTTGTATGAAGTATGAGGTTCTTTTAAATAATTCAAAATTGTGGCATTACCACCTTCTCTCAGAAAGTCCGTCCAGTAGTGAGTCAGACAAGCTTCAAAGCAAACAAACAGTAAATTGCATCTACCAGAACAAAGCATATCTTCCATTACCTGATATCTATTCCTCCCACAATCAATTACAAGTGATATTTCTAATTATTCTTCAAGATAGAGTTCATATCCAATGCAAATAACTTACTGCAGCCTTTTCAGATGCATGGTCCAAATCAGCAGGTTTATCAAAGTCCTTTGAATAGTCTGCCTCAAATTTGCATGAGATTAAGGGAAATCTGGATACGAAGCAGATTCTGAACACAAAACACAAACTGCACATCCATTTATAACATTGCAACAAGAGATTTGGTCACATTGCCGAATATTCAGGTCCTATGATTTTTTTCCTCTTGATCACTGTTTTTTATTCTTCAAAGGATTAAATAAAGCCAAATAAATATCTCCCAAAGCAAATCACAGTAGTGAAAGTGTCCCAGATTGAGAAAAGAAGCCCATAATGTGAATCCTAGAGGTGATAAACTTTGCCTCACCTGCCCTGTCACCATCAAACTTGAAACTGGGAGGAATTTTTATATCATAGCAGTCATACCAACATTTCTAAGGTGAATATGTCCATTTAAGACATTTATCACACTGTATGTTGCCCCAATTGCCCATCTTGATTTTCACCTTCCTGTTTGTCAGTCCATAACAGAATGATATCAAGAAAACAAAATAAGCCAAAACACATGAAAAACTCTGCAAAACCAGAATCTAAGATTCTGGAATTTCCCGTCAAATCAAATCCCTGGTTGCTTTCTTCCTGGGTAGAAGAGATAAAATACTTCCATACAAACATATCTGACTGCCTAAAGGTTTACAAACTCTAGAGATAATAAGCATTAACTTAAAAATGAGCATCAACTGCTCAATAAAAGCTTCAGCATTCCTTCCCTCAACTCTTAAAGAAACATCCCATTTACATACATTATTTATTGTGCTATTTTCTTGAGCAGCTAAATTTGCTACCATTTGCTTCTTTATTTGAAAAGATTTTTAGCGCTAATAAACCACCGTACTTGGCAGTGATGCTAAGCCTCTTTGTAGGGCCTGGAGTAGAGCTTGTCCCAGGCAGGCACTAGAGGCTGCAAGGAAGAGCTGGTGGGAACATCAAGTCACGCGTCCTTGTAGTCTGAGCCAAGGACACCATTGCCAGGTGTCCTGCGGGAATGGGCACAACCAGCCAGGGAGTCTTCAAGGTCCTTAATTCCCTATCAAATTATGCTGCCAGCAGTAAAGTGTGGAAGCTGGGAGTTAGCCTCCCGCTGGCACAGAAGCAGATAAGACATAGGGAGTTTGACCCTGTAGTGCATTTGTTTCTCTTATAAAAAAGAAAGAAAGAAAGAAAGAAAGAAAGAAAGAAAGAAAGAAAGAAAGAAAGAAAGAAAGAAAGAAAGAAAGAAAGAAAAAGGTTTTGTAAGTTTACTGAAGTCTTCTTGCATAATCTGACAATAACACATACTATCCATCAGGGGCAATTTCTTCCAAGAGAGAAAACCCAGCCATGCAGCCCTCATCTGCTGAATAACAAGATATGTTATAGCTGCCTGTAGCAGATGGCACTCCAAGCATCTTCCTATATTACAAATTCCTATACAAAGTTGAATGCACTAGTGTAAAATAGCCGTGCGGGGCACTGCCCTCTCATCATTTTCAGGCACATATGAATGAGCTAATGGCCACAGCTCAGAATATAATGAAGCAGCATGGTTAGTAATGAGAAAGGGTTTCTTTTCCAGTTTGTTTTTATTTTCCAGTTTTTTTGTTCCAGTTGTGCTTTTTGATCATGCTTCCCGCTGTTCTTACCCTGACCTTACAAACTCGGTGCCTGAACTCTACCTGCCTTTCAGAGAAGCAGTCCCCAAAAGATCAAAATCACCTTTCCTTTGTGTTAATTCAGGCTTTTCAGAACAGAAACCAGTTTCTGGTGTCATATCATGAAAAAAAAGGAAAACTAAACCTGGATTTCCCTTTGTATTAATCATGATACTTGATTCTCAGTTCCAAAACACCTTATTTTTTTTCAACAACTATTTAGCAAATTCTTCACATCCATAACATTGCTAGTGCAATTAGTGAAGAAACAGAATATCTGTTCACATTTTATTTCATGCTACAACCTTCCTAAAAAATGCAAATTTCACCTTATTATTGATCTCTAATTTATTCCAAAATTACCAAAGTAGACATTTAAAGTGTGCATCACCCTACCCTTGCTCACTTGCAGTGAGATGTTACTGAGATTCCTTCATAAAGATTTGTGGACTTTCTTCCTCATCCTCTGCCAGATCTACAGCCCCTTGCTGCAGGAGTCAACATTCCTGCAGGCAGTTTTTAATTCAAGCAGCTCTGCTTCTCCAAGATATAACAAGGCTAGATGTTTCTGGAAGCCTCATCTGATTATATGGGCTTATTCATACAAATCTCAAGAGGCATGCATTTGGAAATGTATGCTCTCCAAAGTCAGAGAAGACAACAGAGCAGCTCAGAGCCAGTTATTTCCCCCAAGTCAAGATCCAGCAAAGTAAATTGGGATACCTTCTCTCCACCTACTTTCTCCACCAGGAGTTAGGCTGGTGACTAGACTTCAAGGAAGCCTGCAACAGGCAGTTATACTTATCTATCAGCTTTGAGATCCTATGATTGTGAATTAAAAGAGAAAAGAAAAATAAAAGTTTTTTTTTAATCCTAAAACAGGAAGGAAAAAAGGCTTTTTTTTTTTTTTTCCTCCAGAATCAAATGCACTCGATTATCTCGTGTTTGTACAGAATGCAGGAGTGTTTGGTGTTAATTGATTTAAGGTGGATAATAGAAAAGCAAAAGGGAAAGATCTCACAGTTAAGAGCTGTTTCACACCAATTTTTCCCCCTTTATGCACTTCAATCCCTTGCTGCACAGGGTTTTAATAGTGACGGAGCTGCACTGCTAATATTGATAACTATATAGTGCTCTGCCTATTTGTCAGTTTAATGATTATGTACATGAGAAAAAATGTTGCCTTCTGTCAGAGTCTGATGAGCTCTTCAGCACATTATTACCAGAATAAATGTAAAAAGTAAAGCAAGAATTTTCAGTGGAGAGAGTAATTAAACAACCTCACCACTGAATTTTAATTAGTAATACAAGGACTATTTCATTGCTTAGCACTAAATGTGCTAAGGGCATAATATTTAAATACATGCTTGCATAATGCTCCTTTCAGAAGAAAGGGAAAGACTTTGGATGTGAAGCAAGAGGACCAGTTCCCTCAAGAACAAGGTCTGCCCTAGACCAGATAACTCATTGTGGAAACAGAATCAAGATATGTGGATTTCTTTGGAAAACAGCATCCAAAGGAAACAGCTGAGACACCTCTGGAAAGACTCCAAGGTTACTTAGGCTGGACAACCTGAACAACTTAGAAGTGAGAGGGGCTTCAGCTAAAACTCAGGTCAATATTTCGGTACGTGCTGCTGAATCATCAACAAGACGTACAAAATGGAGTGCTCTTGAGGAGCAGCAAATTTGGATTTGCGGGAAATCCAAAGACATAAGAAAGTCTGACTAAATTAAAATTAGTAGCTCATCTTACTTAAGGAAGTGACATAATCATAAGGAACAAATTGCTACTAGCTCCTCTTTAGTCTGTCAACAGAAAAACATAAAAGTCTGGTAGCAAGAAGAATTAAATTCAGATTAATGAGACTAACATTTATGCTAATATTAAAAACATCAAATGTAGCGATCAATTGATTTAGATGTTTAGTGGATATTAAAGGAATAATTTAATTGTGATTGATTGGTCCATCATTTATATTTTCAAAAATATGTCTAGATTTTCTTCTGAAAAGAACAAACAGAAGCTATGATTTGGAAGAAAGTTAAGGAATAGAGTCTGTATTACACAGAGGAGGGGGTGAGACGGTATGATAGATTTGTTTTTTCCTTACCCTTTAGAAATTCATAGTGCAAAAACTGTTTTCAGCTTATCATGGCTTAAGTCTTCTATAATAAACAGGAAAGAATGAAAACCCAGAGTGGAACTTCTCTGAAAGCTGGGTAGCTCAAACATTTTCTTCCTTATTTTGTGGTCAAGAAGCAATGTTGTGATAGACCATCGCATTGGTTGCTCAAACCCAATAATTCCCCAAATTTTGGGGCCTCAGACCATTTGCCAACACTCAAGAGTTCTCAGACTGTTTTTAATTATACCTGTTTTTAATCGTAGAATATACAGTACTATTACCGACCTAATGAACATGTATCCATCTGTCTCTAAGATGTACATTTACCATGACCCCAAAGATTACTGGTGCTCATCCAACATGTCTAGCAACCACTGCTTTTGCTGCTTTATTTTTAAATTCTTGTCCTGATATCCTAGTGATTTATAATGACATGACATCATTTAGTAAAATTAAAAAAGAAAAGGCAGTTATCTTCCTTAATATAATTGCTGAAGTAAATTTAAAATGCTGCCTCATGCAATTGGATGGATATGCATTTGTACGAACATGTCTATAAGCACAGATCTGTGGTATTCCACAGTGCTACTGGATATAAGACTGCAGGCTGCAGCATTAATATGCAAAAGCCATTACAATCCTGAACACACTGCTATAATGAAATCCTTAATAGGATGTAGACTGCTGAATTAATAACATTCATCGTGATTATAGTGAGGTGCCAAGACTAATTGGAAAAGGTGTTTGATCATAAAAATAACTATCAGGGATTTTTTCCGTAATTTTTTTCCATAATGAATTTAAATGTGCAATGAATAGAGAGGGAAAGCAGGGGAGGTTAAAAAAAATTATGCCTGGTATTGTGTGTTAGAAATACAAGTTATATTAATTGCACATTTATTTCAACAATCCTTCATGTTTTGTCAAATTTCTGTTTTTAATGCCCCAGTCTAGATCAATCTTTGTGCAAGAACAACACTCTTAATAGAGTTACATAACTGAGCAAAACTATCTTGAATACTTTCACATCTATGGTTGCTATGTACTGGGTAAAATGAAAAACAATCAAAAACAAACAAACAAAAAACAGGAAATTAAACTTTGCATGAGAGTAATGCTTCTATTCTCCCAGCTCTTTACTAGCCTGCAGCTTACCTGTGTCTGTCTCTAATGCATACCTTCAGAAGTGGACACTGATTGCTCATTCTTTGGAAGACAAGAAAATCAGTAACATCTGCAACATGCTCCCCATTTTAAATGGATATGAAGCCTTATTGTGCCTACAAGGTTCATGAACAAAAAAGAACCAGGTTAGGATAAGCACGTTGAGTTCTTTTCAGTGCAGTCATTTTAATATCCTAACTCAAAATTAATTCATGCTATATTTAAGAAGTTGAGTTGGAAAAAAAATGAGATTTCGTTTTTACAATTTTCCTTTCTTTGGGGGAGGAGAAAATAGCTAAAATAGTCTTTTCCTACAAAACACTATGATGAAACAAATGGGGTGGCATCAGGAGAGAAATCCTAGTGACTGTAATTATGCAAGGGGATCAGTAGTGTTCTTTATCTGGTAACTAGACTTGAGTATTTCATAGATATTGCTTTAAAAAAAACTTTGGAAATAAATAAACCGCTCTTCCTAACTTCAGTGGGCTGAAAATTTAGTCCTAGAAGATTAAAAATTGATCATTTTAAAAGTGATATTACTCTACAGTGAAACTATTTCACATGGATCTGATAAAAGCCTTCCCTATCTTCAAAATAGAGTGCCAGAAGGTTGCTATATTATGTTAAATAAAATAAAACAAAATAAAATAAGACAAAACAAAATAAAAGACATACATTTTGTTTATTCAGTTTTAATATGCTTCTGAAGAGCTTTATGATTCCTTGACTATGATTCCTTGACTATACAAGAAAAGGGAAGCAAGGGTATCCTTCAGGAAACCTATCTTTCTCCCTGGGTTTCCTTCTTACCCCACTTCAACTTCTCATTCTCCAATTGTATGGAAACCTTCCCAAACTTCCTATTTCAAATGGAAATGAATGGTTTTTCATTTTGCTATTCCTACATATTAGGGAGCTTGAGCTACAGGGAGACTGAATATAAAAATATAAGTTCTATGAATTCTGAGTACTAAATGAAAAACATCAATTAAGAATTAGCAGACATACACTCTGTGAAATAAAAAATCTGGGCAAAAAAAAAAAAAAAAAAAAAAAAAAAAAAAAATTTTCAGCTTCTGAAATAATTAAATATTATGACTGAAACAGATCTTTTTTCACCTTCATATATTGTGAGAGTGACTGAAATTTTTAGTGACTGAAATCTTTATTTCATTTTAATTGCACTGTTATTGTACTACACTGATACTGTACTACAATACTATCTATACTATCCTGATACTCTACCAATACTAAAACCATGC
>JAVCKT010097136.1:0-32332 GCA_032273925.1 Rhynchotus rufescens | reverse complement strand
GGAAATAGAGTTTCATAGTGATCCCTTTGCTAAAACTAGTACCTATTTATTCCACATTAAAACATTATGGAGATATAAGACTTAGCATTTTCAGTCCAAGTGTATCTATATCTTATCTAGGTAGGGGCTAGAACCAGAAGCCTCCACTCCCCTATAGGAATATTAAAGGAAGGGGAAAGTCAAGAAACAGCCAGGCACCAATTTGTGAAAGGTTTTTTATGAGGCGGTTTTCTTTGTGAACAAGTGACTGCATGGGATTATCTGGAAGATCCTTGCAATATTGCCTACAAAGCCGAAAACATTTAATACTAAATGATTAGGGAGTACTTTGCCCTTGTAGGTAGTCTTCCTTGTGACCCTGGACAAGAAGCAGGGAAGCCCTGTGGAACCAGAGTTACTAATACAGGAGCCAGGATACCATTCCCCATTAGGAGCTTCAGGGCAGCCTTCAATGAACGCAGTGGCTAAACCCATGTTGATATTCCCAGAACAGCTGGGTCATTTTTCAGTACTTTGGAAAATTCTGCCCTGAACTGTGTAATTTCTGTGAATCTTCTCAAATCTGCTGATATTTTGTGGCAGTGCGATTAAAGAAGAATTATCATTAGAGATTTAAAAGCAAATCAAGCAGGTGGCTTCCCCAATAAAATGCTACTGTGACAATGGTTTATGAGAGGTGATTGACCAGGCTAACCCACAGTGGGACAGGTCACCTCTGCGGTCTGTGGCAGTGTGTATTGTGGGCAGTAGCTCATTAATGAACCCTGTATATCAAAGCCCAATTAACAGAGCAAATCTCTCAGCACTAAGATCATATTCACAAGTTTCTCCACTGATATTTCCACAAATTGTGGTAAAAAAAAATGATCCATGTGTTTTGAAACAAGATTTGCCTCTCTGACTTAAGTTATGTCCTTGTGATGTACTGAAGGTGGGAGACTCATCTTCTTGTACGACCTGCATATATAACTTAAGGAGAGAGGAGCTAACCTTTGCTAACATAGTTGCTGAGATGGTTCAAAACTTTTCTGCACTAGCCTCAAGATAACACGTTTTAGGAGAGATTCTGTGGACTAGTAGACATCTGCACTGGGCTTTTTATTCCAAAGCTCCACTAGCGTTTCAGTTTCTGTGTGTTTTCAACTAGTGTTTTAGATTCTTTGATGGGGTGAATCAATGAGTTGTTGCTGTTGGGTGGCTTTCATGTCTGCCCAGCCCTCTCAGACTGTAAACTGTGTGGGCAACAAAGAGTATTTTGCTTTGTGCTGGTAATGGGCACATAGGGCATTGCTATGTTAGGGTGATGTCTGGGCACATACAGTGAAAACAAAGTTGCCGAACAGTAACTGATGCTCATAGTTGTGTCTGTCAAGTGTAAGGCTCAGGATGTGATTCTTTGGAATTAATTTCCAAATATAGTTTCATAAGAAGAATTGCAAAATAGAAAACAGATAGATTTCCAAATTGAATTACTTGTTTTCAAAATACTTACTGCTTGTATAATCAGAATACACTTAGAGGTCAGAGTACTAGCTATACTAGCTATTTTTCGAATGAAGCATTTATTATAAGCATGGTGATGTTTGAATTTTTTTTTTAACACACTGTAGGATAGGCAGTCACTTTAAAAAATATTTAGGAACACTAAGAAAGGTTTTGCCTTTGCTTAATTCATCTGGTGTTCTCTAATGGATTTGGTTTGTGAGGTTCAGCATGAATAAAGCAAGTCAATTTAATGATATCAAGTGAAGAGTTGAACTAGTTTAAATTGTGTAATGTTGTGTGACTCTAAGGTTATCTCAGAAAGTGTCATGTTTGGCGTGTGCGGACAGTGGATCTAGAACTTCTAGATAACCTGACTTTTCTTCTTGTGAGTTTACTTAACTTGTACATAAATATATAAGGCATCTTATAGACTCTTTGGGAAAAGGAGTCGTGGGGAAAGCGTGAAAGCCTTGGCTGATGGAATTCCTTTAACTCTTGCTAAGGTTTACATTCAGCTGGCCATGTATTTGCAATGCAATTGCTTCCTTTCATAGCAAAGGAAAGGATTCTGAAGGGCGATACTGTTGTAACTGGATTTAGTTACTTAACTGACAAAGTTTTCAGTAAATCCCAGACAGTTCTTTAATGAGAAAAAGGATTTTCACTTCTAATAGTGACCCTTTCTTTTATGTTGTGCATATGTTTAGAAATAAAATCACCATGAAATACTTTGCTATATTTGCTCATTAAGTTGTGTGATACAAAAATATTTTTGTAAAAATTTCATTTGCCTAATATGGCATGGACATATTAGTCTGTATTTACAGATGTGTATTCAAAGCTTTGATTAAGTTTAGATCTTGATTTGTTGCCTTATGTGGTGCGTGTTAGCCTCTAGTTGGAGGCAGGTGTCTGTAGTTCTCAAGCAAAAGATTCCATTTTTGTTTTTGAACTCACTGGTCTTTTTTTGCTCTTTTGTTGCCTTTACGTCATGTGAAAGCCCAGGGGAATGGACAGAGGAAATGTTCATGTCCATTCCTGTGAGACACTCCTTGGAAAAAAACGTGGGCATTGAACGCCAAAGAACATTGTAGGGTCAAGGAAAGAGAATATTGCTAAATTTGTTTTAGCTTGCTTTCCGTTTGTCTTCATGAGTAATTTGGAGCAGCCATTACTTTGTCAAAGCTGCCTATAGGTGCTAATATCACAAAGAGCCAATATGCTCCAAAATGTGATGCCGAGGAACCATCACCACTTCATTTACCCTAGGTCTGCAGAGCTGCAAATCAAATGAACTAGGGATAAGACTGTTTTTTGGTGCAATTATTTTTGGTTATGTGGATTTCAGTCACAATGTTCTGATCAAATTCTTTACTTGACAATATTTTAGTGAAAGATATCATCTCCTTGAGAGAGCAATGCAGAGCTCTTGAAGCATAGCTTCAGACACAAACATTTTAATTCTCTCATTCAGCGTGGTTTTTTTTGCCTTTTTTTTTTTTCCAGAAGCTTTAAATTAGGCATTCTTCACCTCGATGTGTCATCTGTCTCTCATCATACTTTTTTTGTGATCCTGGTGTACCAAGAACTTGGTTGGCATGAAGTTAACATGCTTATTTTCAGTAGATGAGGAAAATGTGGCCAAATTTGACCTTCCTTCAGAATTCAGGATAGGAATTGCCACAGGAAATTAAATTACACTTCAAGTTATGCTGCCTGTATTAGGCTATTATAGTTGTAGCTTGATTTTTTTTTTCTATGGGCGTTTCTGTATTCAGGATAAAACATCTTTGAAATGGGAGAGAAGTTGCTTGATTTTTAGTTACCATAGTGGTAAGTTTAAAATCAGGATTAAGTGCAATTTGCTTCAAAATGTGAAAGATTAAGGTAAAAGCCATAGTACTACTTGATTGAAAGAGCTGGATTAGATTGAAAGAGCTGGATTAGGCCTTCATAGAGTTTATTTACCCATGCTAAATAGAGAGTTTACAGTAGGAATGCTACTTTATTGAGTCTGATACTTCAAGCAGGCAACGTGAAGCAGTATACCTTGATTGAATCACGAGAACAGCACAGTCCACCTAGAGTTGCATATACCTTTGTGTAGCTCCCCATGATGGAGTCCTCTCTGGGAATTTGTAGTTATTGGGATTGTAAATTTAAGCTACTGCTTTCTGTCAGAATTTGCAGTCAATCTGATGCTGCGTATGGAGGTGTATCCATATCATTTTAAAACCTGTATTTGTAAAATCTACTTTAGCTTGTGCCTTTCACTAGCAGAGTATTTTTTTTATTGTATTAAGAAGAAGGTACAAACACTGTTTCTGTTCTTATGGAGGTCATGATGAATGTAAACACAGACTGAAGGAATGCATGAGGTCTTTATTACAGATCCATAAAATCTGATACCCAGCTTAGGCAAGTAAGAGAAACCAAATGGGAGAAGAACGAACTTCATCCAATATTATTTTTTTAACCTAAATAAAACTGAAACTATTGAAGAGATGAACATTATTTTGCTCTTATCTCTATTAAAGCTGTAGCATAAGGCATCATTTGCCACTACTGCTGAGCTAAAAGTTGCAGCTTGTCTGACATGCTCTTAGCTTACAAACTGAGATTTAGATGAATGCAAGAGTAATATTACCTTAAGGGTAAATTAAATAAAGTATTGACTTTAATATATTGGGAATGAAGCCCAAGAGACAGTGAAATTGGTAAGAAAACAACTATTTGGAATCCTTCTCTTCTCCCGGAATAAAAAGGTGGAGGGTGATTGTTAGGAAGATCTAGCAGGCATCTGCTTGTCCTAGTAAATCATTTTTGGAAATCTTTAAAAATATATATTTTTCATAGTAATATGTTAGGTTTATCTTGTTCTGCTTTTTAAAAAAGTTACATTACAGCTGTACTCAGACCTGTTCAGATTAGATTGTATGTTTTTGTGAATTGCACAAATCATTCCTTTATATTTCTTATTAGAATTCCTTATTGCAGGAAGTTTGGAGACTAAAAAGCTAATCCTACAAGTTCACTTTGAGTTGAACTATGCCTGTTGTTCCATTTAAAGCTATAGATATCTGCACATTTTCAGAGTATAGGCTGAACAGGCTTCTGTTGCGGCAGTGGGGGGGAAAGAAGAAAAGGAGGTGTTAACAAATCTTTTAATATTTAATTAAATTTTAATAATTTAATTAATCAGTTCAGGTTGTGCCAATGCAAAAGGCCATCTTTGGTTTATACAAGGCATGGATTACAGTTGAATGTAATTTGTTATATATTTTTCCCCTGTATTTTCAAAACAGTTTATAGCTGTAGATTTTATTTGCTGCTGTAGATTTTAGAAAGCTGCGAATTACGTGCAACTTTCATGACTGTAAATAATACTAGTACTTAAAGGCTCTGAAAACACTTCTGTGAAATAGTAACTCTTCAGTCCTATTTACAGTGTATTTGCTTTCATTTTAGACTTGGAAAATCCTCTTCTCCCAGCCGTCCTACCACTTACAGATCTTATATTTATTCTGCTCTGTCACTGATGTCTAGTAAAACAAGTGTTAATCCTTAGGAAATTTCCTTAATGGGCCTTAGGGTTCTTTTTGAATTTTAATCTGGTAATGTGTTACTTACTGGAGAAACTGACCTCAGAGTCTTAAATTGAAGTTCATGCTCAGGCCTGAATTCCGCTGCAAAGAGCCTGTTTCGACTTGTCCATGCTACATCTGACCAGCTGTGGAGAGCACATACACGCGGAGCGACCTTCCTGCTTCCGAGAGACGCTTCCAAAAGTGTCTCGGAGGCTTCCTCATGCCCAGCCCAGCAAGATGCAAGGAAATGTCCTAGCAGGATCTTTCATTTTTGGTATCCTTATGAACTGGATTCATCATATAGTAAGATGTCATAAGAACAGCTTATCTGTTTATGCCAGGCCAGCATTCACGTAGCTAAGGATCGTGGTGATTGCAGCTTACAGTACCGTAGAATCCTGTTTAGTGCACCACAGCATTTTTATAAATTGTCTACGTTTTTTAAAACTATGTGTGTAAGTAAGTATAAGTTAAATTAAATGTGTGTATGTAAGGTTTTTTCTTTTTTAATTTTTTTTGTGAGTATAAACAGTTTGTTCAGATATTCCACAGTCACCTTCCATTTTGGCTCTGTTGAAGGTTACCCTTCAAACTTGGTTTTACATCTTTGAAATCAAATGTGGCCAGAGACATTAAAGCTAGTTCTTGTTTCAGTATATATTGTTTTCCTTTGTTCACTAAATGTAGACAACATCATGCTATTGTATACAACTTTTTACTGTATAATCATAGAATCATAGAATGCTTAAGGTTGGAAGGGACCTCAGAGGTCATCTAGTCCAGGCCCCCTGCTCACGCAGGGTCACCTAGAGCACTTGGCACAGGGCTGCATCCAAGTGGATTTTAAAGATAATAACACTGTGCTTGTCTGTTAAGCTAATTATTGATAGTGTAGCTTCCAGGTGATGCTTTTTCTGCCTTCATAAAGTTAATTGTGGATTTTGATTTTTTTTTCCTCCCTTTTTCTCCTTTTTTTTCTCCTCTGAACCACAGAGTAGATTTATGGCAGTAAATCAGAATTCTAGGCCTTAAACAAAAGTGCTAGCCTGTTTCCTCATGAAGCATGATAATTAAAGGTCTTTTTGTTTGAAAATACAGAGTTTTTTTGTTTATTTGTTTAAAAAAGGGTAACTGGAGCTGCTTTTCCTGAAGAAGGTCTTCCAGCCAGTTGTTGCTGGGTTGAGACCACTCCAGAGAAACAGCTGGTGACCCATTCTAGTTGTGCTGAATGAGGCCCCAAGTGGGTAGAGACTCAGTGCAATGGTCCTTAAATAAGAAGCAGCCTGTAAAACTGCTCAGATCATGTAAACTAGCATCTCGTAGCTAAATGGGAATAAAACAAGTAAATGAAGTGTTATTAAGCTGATGAAGGTGATGCTTCTTTGTTTTACATAAAATGGTGCCTCACAAATTGCTCCATGGAAAATAGTTAGAAAACCCTGATATTAAATCCACTACGTTGTGGTACTTGGTGTACTCTATATTATCAATATATGGCCAGGATTCGTTTCTTATCAGCATATTCCCATGACATTTCCTCTCATAAAATAACTTGACTCCTCCTAACCTCCCCCCACACACATTTTGTATTTACAAAGTTCACTTTAATTCCTCTGTGTCTATTCAGATTAAAAAAAAAAAAAAATAGCAAGCGTATTGCAGAATTAATAAGAAAAGGTTATGACTTCTGTGTGGAATTTGCGGACTTCCTGACAGGCAAAAGTAGGCCACGTTTAATGCCGATGAGTCAGATTTTTAAATCTTCTGGTATTTAGGTATACAAATCTTGAATTAATGTGGATTTTTCTTTCTTTTTAAAATTTTTTTTTTTTTAAAACAAAGTCCTCTTGTGGGGACAGAAGAACCAACAAGACCCTCAGGGCCATCCTCAGTGACCAGGTCTCTTGCTGCCTTGGAAATGCAGACCCCGATGCCCCTGAGCTGCATGATGTGCCTGGGCTTTCTGTGCCCAACGTGTGCAGCTGCCGGGACATCGGCAAATGCCCCCGTCAGGAGGGGGGCTCTGGCAGGAGGGACGCTGTTCACCTCGGACAGCGCTGCTGGGGAGCAGGGATTCTGTGTGTGTAGAGAAGCTTCGACTTTGTAATCCCCAAAAGTGAAGGGTGGAAGAAGGTGGAAGCCACTTCTTAGGCTTAGCTGAGGCACTGTACACAGGGTGTATTGCTGCATTTATACTTCAGTGTGTAATACACTGGGAAAATGTTAGTATGCTAACTCATGCTCTTTTTCATTGTCTAGTTTGTTTTTATTTATATCCTAAGCAAAAATTTCAACTTGAAAAACCTCTAGTTCTACTTTGAAATTAGGAAGATGCAGCAGAAGCTTCTCTGGTTTTCAGTTCCTCCAGAGTTTCCAGACATTCTTTTTCCTGGTTTCTACTTCCTGCTGTTCTTAATTTATTACCTTTTTGCTGATAAGAACAGTGAATATTGCGTGACCAGACTGCTCGCTTTCATCTTTGCACCAGTACTGCTTTTCCTTATTTGCCCGCCTGCATCCCACACACACGTTTGATTTAGAAGAAATTTCCCCACATTTGGGGACTGGAAACTGGCTGTATTTGCTACAGCTACTCTACAGTGTAAAAACTTATTTTTACTTCAGCTCTGTAGTGATAAAATTATGCCAGGAATTTTTGTTATATTAAAAATGATTTTAATGATGTGCTGTGAAACCACATAAAGACGTAAGATGATGGGGAAAAAAACATTTAACTTCAGGGGGATCCGGATCTACCCTGATGCTTAGAATGATCATTTCTTTTTGAAAAGAAATCTGTCACTATAAGTCACTTCACAATTTAAAAAAAAAAAAAAAAGAGGAAGGAGGGGGTAATGGAGTTTGAACATGTGATCACAATAACACATCGTCTTGTGGTTTAAAAATGACCACTTATTTTAGTGAAATAATCTGGAAACAATTTATCTTGATGACTTTGCTAGAAACTCGGCTCTTTTTCTAAAGTGCATTCTAGTTCCTTGAATAGGTATTAACATTCAAACGGTATGTTTATCGTATTTTATTTGAAAAGATTCATTTTTCTAATGGTGGGTAAAGAATCAACCTGCCACACAGTGCAAAGGACAAGCTGACTGTGTCCGCTTTTTCTTTCACTGTCTGGGATTAATTTCTGGGGATATACTTGTATAAAAATAATAATTCAACCATATCACTTGAGGCTTATCCTATAATTTATTTTTACAGATTCCTAATGGTTGCCTAGATATTTTTGAATGTAGCAGTCGAGAGATATCTCATCTGATAACTTCACCACTCAGTTCTTTAGATGTTTCTGCACTTTATGTTGATAAATGGGACATGATGAGCTGAGATAGTGATCCATTTAATTCAGAACTGAGTTCTTGATGTCAAGAATTAACAGTGATCAGCTAAAGGAGCCATTAGCTAGAACTGCGTTGAGGAGGAAGCTTATAAGGGAGGCTTAAAATTTCTTTCACTTGAAAGGTGCAAAAAATATCAGAGAATCACAGAGTGATTGAAGTTGGAAGGGATCTCTAGCGATCATCTAGTCCAACCTCCCTGCTCCACCAGGGACACCCAGAGCACGGGGCACAGGGTGGCATCCAGGTGGGTTTGGAAGATCTCCAGAGAAGGAGACTCCACAGCCTCCTTGGGCAGCCTGTGCCAGGGCTCTGTCACTTTCACAGGAAAGAAGTTCCGCCTCACCTGGAGATGGAACTGCCTGTGCTCCAGCTTACACCCATTGCCCCTTGTCCTGCCACTCGCTCCTCACGGTGAAGGCAGGAGTCGATTGCAGAGAGCTCCGTGCCGGGGGCTGCTGCTCCCGCTTGCCAGAAGCTCCTCTGTGAAGCCTGAGATTCTTCTGCCAATGCTGGCGAGGCTCAGAGCAGTCTCCCCTGGATTCACATAGCCCTGGAGAAGCTTTTTAAGATTTGCTTTGCTCTTTGCCTATGTTGCATTTCCCTAAACATTTTCTCATTCCCACATAGAGGAGAAATCTCAAATGCAGTATAAAAGCAGGGAAGAAGTTCCTCCTCGCATGGAGATGGAACTGCCTGTGCTTCTATTTGGACCCATTTCTCCTTGTCCTGTCACTGGTCACCACCAAGAAGAGTTTGGCCTCCTCTTCCCTGCATTCTCCCTTCATGAACTTATACATATTAAGCAGATCTCCTCTCAACCTTCTCTTCTCCAGACTAAACAGGCCGAACTCGGCCTCTAAATTGTTATCTTCAACACCAGTATTCAAATAATCTAGCTTCATGTTATTTGCTGCAGCTTTGCGTTATATCCTAGTCGCTGGTCTTCTCTTCACCCTCCACTCTTGCGATCTTTCACTCTACTTATTTCAGGTGGTTCTTGGTGTGCAAAAGGATCTTTCAGAAGTATCAGAAAATCCAAACTGATTGATTGTGCAGAGCGTGCCAGAAAAAGAAAAGTATCTTTCATGCCTCAGCAACAATCTCTGTAAAGCAAATAAATTGATTCTAGAGAGATAAGAAGAGCTCTCTTCTTATTCTAGAATAACTTATCTCTGTTCTCTGGTAATTGTGTCTTATGAGTGCAGTGGAGACTTGAATTTATGCAAAGATTATATTTTCAAAGTGGCAGTTGGTACCTTCTCTGTGAAACTGTAAGTGGAGGGATCCCTTGTTCAGAAGAGCGTTTGAAGGCACAGTGCATCACTAAACTTTATTTTTGGTAGCATCCTTTTGGGAATGTTTATTTAGAAGAGTCTTGCTGACGTGATGATTCTTTTCTTTTTCAGTAAGATTTTGAAATTATTGATGAAAGAGGCTTTCTGGGGAACATAAAAGGGAAAATATGCTTATCCATTTAATAATATGTAGCATTAGTTGTTACTCAAAATATTATACCAGAAAAAAAATAGCTTAATTTGTAAAGAATAAGCATAGGAATCAACATCATAAAAATCCTCTTACCATGGAAATAGATTAGTGGGGATACTTAAATTTAGACTTTTTTTTAAAGTAGTTATTAGTATTACTTATAAGCCACATCATTCAAAGGCATACATGTGCAAGGACAAAAATCATAGCTAGGAAAAACAAATCCCATATTTTGAAAAGAATATATATTTACTTCCTTCTTACATTATATTATACAAATTATTATAGAAAATCTCGTTGCAAGGAAATACCTTAAAGGATTTGCAGGAGTTTCATTGCCCACACTTTCACCCTTCGCTCACAAAAGCCGACGGGTTAGGTAGCCCTCTCGTGAACAATCTGGTGAGGTTGTTGTTAACACACAGGCTGTACAACATCACAGTTAACACTCTTTCAAGTGAAGATCTACATTTTCACTTTCAGGTTTTGACTTAGATGTGCTCAGAACCAAACAAAATATTCATATGTACATATGAGAAGCAAAACTTCTGGGCTCCTAAGCTTAACCTTTCCTTAGGTTCTAGGAAGTATTTGAACGGATCTGATGATTGAATCTCTTGCTGAAAGAATGTAGAATATCTCTTACAGAAATATGTTACCTCTTGAGGAAACAAAAACTACACTACAAAACAAAAGGTAAACACCATTGAAAATTGTTCACACATGGTAGACATCCAAGGAAACATAATTTATATTCTGTCAAAATATTGCTGAGATGTGTTGATTCATACTGCCATGGACTATAAAATATCTGAACGCCAAACCTGTATATTAAATGCTTGCATTGTTATACCCCTATAGGCGTGTGTAAGTGCATAGCCAAAAATCTTGCTGTGTCCTAGAGGTTCTTTGCGGTCACCAGCAGTCCCTGGAAGATGATTCTCCTTCCATTGACCCAGTGGTACCAGTTCCTTGTGCCCTTTATCCACTCTAGCCAGTTCTGCTACATTTTGATAGATTGGAGGATGGGTGGTTTTAAGATTCTTGATAGGCTCTTCTGGAATTTAATTTACAGATTTTAGGTGCCTTTAAGGAAACTTCATTACCTGCTTGTCAAGTTGAAACTTGAGTGAAGTTAAGATAAAATTCAAACGCTAGCATTTATATTTTGCATACAAAACAGAAAAATTACAAATCTTTATAACCTAAATAACTGCAAAGTGAAAAAAAGTTGTTAATTTTCATGCAGAAAAAAAAGATTGTTTCAGAAATGCCTCTTTCTTCTTTATCAATTTGACTTCACGTCCTTGCTATGAAGCTGCTTGGGTTTTTGATCTTTTTTGCTTGCCTTAAACCTTAGATTGCACCTGCTCAGGGGAACCTGTGAGGGGCCTTTGGTGGCTCTTCACGTTCCATTGTGGAATGCCTTTCCTTGTTCTGAAACTATCTGTATGATTCAAATGCCAATGTAGGATAACTTTACATGACCTAAATGAGACAACTTCTGATTGAGACCAGGCATACATCACAGTGATGTGACCAATTTCTAGGTTTTTCTTCCTAAACCAAATGAGAAAATGTGTTAATTGGAACACACACACACACACAAAAAGTAGCAAGTGCTCATGATGTGTTCTTCTTGTAGAAAAAAAAAACAGTATGTGTATCTTTGAGCTTTGCCTGAATTCAGGTTGGGATGTTGTAGACAGGAGTTTTTTCAGGCCTTGTGGACCCTGTGGCCATGGAGTTGGGTGTCTGATTGCATCAGTGCCGTAGCAGGAAGCACTAAAGCAGCAGTGAGTTCCAGGATTATTGAACTGAACCTGCTTCTCTGAGCATTAAGAAATACCGATGTTGCCAAACAGCAGCTAGGTCGTGTTACTGAGATGATTTAGTTTGTACTCTTTTAGCGGGGAGTAGAAGCTGCTGCAAAGAGAGTTAAAAATGTTTATTTTCTCTGCTTCTTGAACTTTCCAGATTATATGATGCAGTACAAGTATTTAGCTAACATTGATTACATGTTAAGGAGTTATGCGTTTTAAAAAAAACACTTCCATACATTTGCTCAGTAAATAGATTCCCTGGAATGATTTATTTTAGTTCTTTTATGCTTTAAATGTGCTTTCTTTCTCCCCTAGATTGTGTGGCTACTTGAAAAGTTGAAACACTAAAAGCCCAATTTCTTTCTGCTCTTGCACATGCCATCCATTTGCACAGTGGGATTCCAGCTAAGGATAGAAACAAGAGCAGCACCCCGGGGAATGTGTGCACCTAGCAGAGACCTGAAAGCTTCTATCCTTAAGCCTTGATAATGGTATAATGACCTTAGTGATCATACTGTGCTGCATCTCAGGCAAGAGAAATTAGAGAAAAGCAAAAAAGTTCCTTGCTTGCTTTATTAATAATGCCTGTCATTTTATTTTAAAATGCTACTTCTGTATGACTTGCTTGAAGACACAGAGAGCGTTGCTGAGCTTCACTGCTTTTCTTAATCTGCCATGAGCTTTTCTGTTGTCACACTTGGCAGGTGGGTTAAAATGGAACTGCTTGCTGCGATCAGGAATGTGTTGCACTTTATAACACTGGCTCCCCATGTTCTCCTGGCTTCACTAGGCTTTAGGCCGTTTCAGCTGTAAGCCTACTGAAGAAGTTCGTGGAGCCACACAAGAGGTGGAGCCTTGCCCAATTCAAGCAGACTGATTCCACGCTCTCCTTTTAGTCTAGGACTGGGGCAAAAGACATACCAGACTGTTAGGACTTTTTAGGAAAAAAAACCAATAATGACAAGTGGTTGTTGTTCATCTCTAGCAATAATGGCTGCTGAGCAAAGACAGAAGTTATTTTAAAAATAAATTAAATAACCATTCCAGAATCAGCATTTTTAGCACTTCAGTTTGGTTTCCAGAAGTGTTTTCCTCTATCAGTCACTGTCAGGACTGATGAATATAAAAATAGCACTTCCTGAGCAATTACAGAAAATACTTCTGTTAATGAAAACCTATTCTGTTTTACTGTGTCTACATCTGTAAGTGTTTCAGATTTCCAGAGGATCATCTAGGGTCATTCTGTTACCAGAGATGATTGTGTGTTGTGTAATTGAATGTGTGATGCTATGCCATAATTTTCTACAGAACAATTGGGAAAATTATTAATGCTATACAAAGAAGATGGTTAGCTTACACTATATTATTCATTAAGAATTACCCAAAGTTCAAGCATTAGGAAGGACATCTGCAGGAAATTCAGAGCATTCAGCCGCTTCTAAGAGATAATATACATCAATGGTTTGAAATAAGTAATTGATTTCCCAAATTACTTAACCAATCTTTTATTTCTCAATGAGAATAAAATTGACACTTGTAAAGCTAAGCCATCTCCTGTAGCTGAAATTTCTGTTATTAATTATAATAATATCAATAAAGCCGTTTATTGAACAAAGAAAGCATGTGGGATGAGGAAGGGAGGCTTGAGAACAGGCAGAAATAAGCATTCTTACTGGGTTAGTATGGTAAATAGATACACTGTCACCACAGTGTCTTCTGGAAACTGTGGAATATTATTCTCCAAGAGAGAACAGATAAATCCCAGACCTCAACCAAAAATAAAAAACCCTGAAAGAATTACACTAGCTTTCATAATCATAGGTTACGATCCTTTATTTCTCACTAATGCTGTTAGTAGTTGAACAGTCTTGTATTTGATTTAAATGGGGGTAGTTTCAGTAACTGATGAAATTTGTGACATGTCACTTTGGTAAAGCTGAAGAACATAAGTACATTTTCTCTGTTTTTCAGTGATTCTAGATCAGCTGTTGAAAAATTTGTACTGCCACATATGCTGTACCAAACTGCAGGAGGAAGAGCAAGTTACTTAGTTGGAAAAAAAAATCAGGAAAAAAAGTTCGGGCACTTTTAAATACAAAAAAATACACAACACAGTTTGCAATATAGTCAGGGCAACTGAGGCTAACCCTTTACATAGCAAGCTTAAGAGGTCAGTGCTTTTCAGCACTTTCCTTTCACTGTTCAGTGATAAAAAGAAAGCAGAAAATACCAAAATGCCTAGGTGAGCCTTTCCGGGTTGTCCTACTACATTTCAGCTAATACATCTTGGGCTCCCAAACTCATTGAGCTCCTTGATAAGCCATTTGCTGCGCTGACCAGTTCCCCATTTCCTGTGGCTAACCAGTTGTTCCCACAGTGATTGTCCCAGTGAGTCACCAACACTCATTTCTTCTGTAGAAAGATTTTATTCAGTATTGTTCAAGCCCAGTTTGTTAAATACGTAAGTTTGAGGTTTTATGTGCTATAACTGCATTGCTTTGAGCTATAGGTTTTTTAGAGATTTAGAAACCTTTACTGCAGTTTGCATTGGTCTGCTGCTGTTGCTGTAAAACTTCTGTAGGATGTGACTAAGAAAACAGACCTTTATGGTATTTATCCCACTGTAGTTCAGGTAGAAATGATATAGTGAACAATATTAATAACCTGTCTTAATATTCTTCTTTTTAAAAATCTGTCTGATACATTGCTGTAGATACATATATCACTGTATCTAAAATAGAAGCTGGTGATGACAGAAGTATAACATCTAGAGAGGAGGGAAATCATGTATTTTATTAAGCACTTTGAAATGTACTCACATCCCCTCTTTATTGCATCTTTAGATGAAAATTCTTTGGCATAATGGGCTTTGTGAGATTTGAAAAAAAAAGTAAATAAGAAACAACCACTTTTTCCTCTTCAAATGAGAGTCTACCATAACTCTTTGCAAAGGGATAGGAGAAATCAACGGGATTTCTTCTAAAAGCAACAGGAGAAATACTTGGTTTTGATACAGAAAGAAAACTCTTTTTAGTTTTAAATTCTGTGGTAAGTAAAATGAGTTCTCACATGCCTCCTGTTTCGAAAAACGGGGGGGTGGTGAAGGGTCTTCGTGATTTCTAATCCATGCACTTATTGATGGAAACTCTGCTTTGGCAGCTCCCTGTGATCAAGTGGAAAACCAGGAGGTCACCCCGTGGCCTCGCTGAGCCTCTTCTGCTTTGCTCTTGGTGGTTTGGTGATCCTTCTCCTCCATCTCCCCATGAGCTCTAGAAAAGCTGGTGGAAAGTGCTCTGCCCTTCCTGCTTCCCAGCCCTTTTTTCCTTGTTTTCTCCCGTGGAGCTTGTCACGGTGGTGGCTGCTTTCTCGTGGGTTAGTGTAGGCCTCACCGATCCCACCCGCAGGCCCTCTGGTTTTCTCTCCATCCAAAGCCTATTGATGGCTGTTACATCGGCCAGTGTCTCCTTGGAGCATCCTGCCCCACACGGAGTGGGGGGCAGCTCGTCTGAACCTTCGGCGTGGTCAGAGCTGCTTCCAGCATGTTTAGGAACCATCTACCCAGAGCAGAGCTGGTTCCTTTCTTTCCATGCGATCGGAGCCGGGCAGCGCCAGTCCCACCTCCTTTGCTCTGCCCGAGCTGGGTTTTCCAGTGGGTTTTCCCCATGGCACTTGGTGTGCCATGCCCCACTTCTGGCAGCAGTGACAGTCACTTCCTTGCAGAGAATACTTCCTTCTGCAAATGTTTCCTTAATGCGTTCTCACCTCCGTGGCGCCAGCTCTCAGCTGTGCCTAAGTACTGGGCATAGGTAGCAAAAGGAGGCTCTTATTGCTGTGTCCCCATATTACCCACTGTGTGAATGGAAATAAATGTTGTGCACAGGGTGGTCACGGAAAATCAGCTTCTTGCTGCCTGTGGTGCTGGAGAGAAGCACGAGATGCTGCAGGCTTCTCCATAAGAAAGCCAACTCCAGCTTCGCTTTTCAATCCCTGTGAGACTTATCCACACAGTGAAAAACTCAGGAGAGGACAGTTGCTGGTGTAAAATATGAGGAACTGTGTCGCTGGTACCTTCAGGGAAGGTTAGGTGCTATGGTGTATACCGGAAAATTGTATATGGTGTATACCAGAAAATTTAGGTTTCTTGCTTCTTATGTTAAGTTTTTTACTGTTTTTTTTTTTTTTTCCAGCTGCGTTTTCTGCAAAGGAGATTTGCAGCTTCTGTGTTTAAAAAATGTAAGGTCAACTTTCAAGTAAAAGAAAATGTCAGCTTTAAAGAAGTTTAATTTCATATTGAGGTGGCATCCTTTTTGGAAGTGCAAATCAGTAAAAGGAATGTGATACTGATGGGCACAAAACCAGATGGGCACAAGCCCTGTCTGATCCTTTAGTGCAGTAGACCAATAGAAAAGGCATTAGAAAAAAACAAATCTGCTTTTTGAAGTATGAGATGAAATTGTCATGGTTCATAGTGTAAAGGAGCAAACAATTGAGGTGAAGGTAGTAGATTTGCTTTTCTATGTATGTATATATGTGTGTATGTATATTTGTAATCTGATGGTTTCTTCTTGTTTCCTGTTACCTAAAGATTGTAATTGCATGGCCTACTACAGTGTGATTGTGAAGGGACTGTAGACTCACTGTTTCTTCTTTTAAGAGGAAAAGGTACAAGTGAATCAAAAATCCCAAATAACCATAGCTGTATTGCTTTTTACTTCTGCTGAAAAGTCTTTTTTGTTCTCTTTCTTTTTTATTTTTTTTTATAAAATACCCTCTCCCTCAGCTCCTTGAATTCTGACACACGTGGGAGGTTTTTTTTGTTGTTTTTCCCAGCAGCTAAAGAAGCAGTAGGTTTGTTTTGGCAAGTTGTTTGGAAATAGGAGAAATGGCAAAGTGCCCTTTTACCACTGAGCACTAAGTGCCCGGTTTGCCTGCTAATTTAGATGCAGAAATAAGTATGATATGCAAATGGATCAACGTGAACATTTTATAAGCATGAGAAGAATATAAAAATGATGCTACTTTTTCATGCTGTACAACCTGCACACATTTAAGTCAATTTTGAAAATGATTTGAAACAAAGAGATCTGTTTGGAAGTTATTAAATCATAAGCACAGTTGAGATATACAGGGTAAATTATTGAAAGCTGAAGTTGAGAAGAATGATAAGGGACATTCAGAGAAGTAGTTTTAAATATACAATATAAACAGTCTCAAAAAATAGAGGGAGCAGAGTGGATGTGTATGCAGAACTCTGCCCTTAGAAACCAGGAACTAATTAAATAAAGACTTGCCTGTCAATTGTATTTGCATGCTACTAAAAATGCCACCCTGCTTTATATTATAAATGGTTGTCCACTTTATCTGCAGCGTGTTTCCCTGTTAGTTTAAAAGGTTTCTGGAATCATGTTAGGTTAAAACTTCTATTCGAAAATGCAGGTCCTAGCTGGTTTCTATTTTTCCTCAACAGAAAATATCTCTGCAGAAGAAAATAATATATAATAAGGGATCTTACAGGGTAGATTTGGTAACATGATGTGAGAGACTAAACTGGAACATTATTGTATGCAGCTTGGATTCAGAAATGTTTAGAAATATTTGCAAATGTATTAAGCACTTAAGCTACTGTTTGAGAACAGTCACGCAAGAAAAATGTTTAAACTTTGCATGCACCTGATTTACCTTATCTTAAAACCTCCAGTACTTTAGAAAATTATTTTAGGAATAAAGTTTTTTAGTTTTCTTAGAGTTGAAAGCATGAAAGCAGCTGAGTTTATAATACTAGCCTGTA
Organism: Rhynchotus rufescens; assembly: GCA_032273925.1. Taxonomy (NCBI): domain Eukaryota; kingdom Metazoa; phylum Chordata; class Aves; order Tinamiformes; family Tinamidae; genus Rhynchotus; species Rhynchotus rufescens. Next base: position 14,796 of record JAVCKT010097136.1, on the reverse strand, counting down.
GGAGTTGCATTAGCTTGGGAATTATGGATGTTGCTTTCTGATGTATTGTCTTTCATTTCCACATAGGAACAGGGAAAAATAATGCAGTAAGATCCCCCTCACTCTACGCCAAGCTGCTCTCTGCAGTTATACCCCCAGATTTGTGCATACATGGACTCTTTATCCCAAACTTCTTCCCTGAGAGCAACAAACATCAGGCTTGGGAAGCAAAGGGGTAATGTTGTGTGTTAGTGGAGGTGGACTAACTGGAAGGAGTATGGAGTTTATTTTGTGAGGGTGCAGCCAGGAAGCAGACCAGAATGGGGCAAACCAATCTGCCAGCTCTTTGCTAGCAGATGCACAGCTCCTAGCTGTGCTCTTCTCTCCATTCCTGTAACATGACTGATGCTCAGGCAGATTGGGAAGCCAGTTCAGTTCAATAACCAGAGGCAGAATAACTTGGCCAAAAAGCTGAAGGGTTTTCTGTCCACCCAGTGAACTAATTTGAAGTGAGATGGCAAGGAATGATAATTAAATCTGAGGAAGTAGATTCTGTATTTTGATAGCTCTACACTGTTGGATTTAATCATTTGAGGGTTGGAGTTTGGGAGTTAATCACTTGGGGAGGATTGGTGGATTTAATTGTTTTGGGGGTTGGACTAGATGATCTCTAGAGATCCCTTCCAAACTCAACCCTTCTGTGATCCTGTCTTGTCTAATCACGAGCTTGATCTGTGCAACGTAACATCAGTATCTCCATCTCTCAGAGTCTGTACACCTCATGGCCACCATCTGCTTGGACTTTCAGTGAAAGCTAACTTCAATGGAACATGACATGATTGCTGTCTTTAAAAAAAATAAGTGCATAATTAAAATACTAGGAAGAATATTTCCCCACATTATGAGTCTGTAGCTTGGCTTCTCCTGATTTCCTGTTAAAAGTCTGTTCAGGATAGAGTCCCATCACTTTTGAATGAAAGTGTGCAAAGGATAAAGAGATTATTCTGAAGCTGTCTGATTGATGCCTTATCTATGCAACTGTTAAAATTTGTGGTTCTTAATATATGGGAATACATGTGGCTTAATACATGGAGAGTAGCTACAGCTGTGTGTGGTTGGTATTTGCTCTTGTTCTGGCATGTGCATTTTGGTCAAATTAGATTTTATGGTCACCTGTAGGATTAGATAGAGGTACTGCTGTATCATGGACTGTTTGCTTTCAGTCATTTATCTTGGTAGGTGTCAAAAGCTTGGATACCTTGTGGGCTACTTCATGCTAGAAGGTTATCTACTTAGTTTCCCTTCATTCTAGTCATTCCTTCATTCTCTAGTGGAAATGCAATGAGAAACAAAACAGAACAAAACAGTGTTGCATGTTCCCAAACACGTGGTGCTTGTTACTCTCATAATGCTGTTGGCAGAGCAGCAGTGGTAGATGAGATGGACCCTACCAGTCTCAGACTTCAATAGTCTTAATTACTAGATCTGACCCCCATATACAAAGAGCTGATTTTTACCTATGCTATCACTTGAAGATAAACATCAAGTAGAAAGTGGATTTTAGAAATAAATAAATTCCCTGTATTTAGAGGAATAATTCATTTAAAATAAACTAGTATATTTATGCTAAAGCTATAAAAATGTAAGATTTTAATTAATTAGAGTTTACATAAGAAATAACAATGATGAGAGGTGAAGAATGAAAGTAAACCTCCATAAGATTTTACTGCCTAGCTGTATAATCCATTTTGACCAAACAGAAACTTAAAGGCATGCGAGGATTAGTCTTCTCTTACCTGTGTATGACAAAAGACCTAAAAGGCACATCTAGAGTGAATAGGATAGGATGGTATGCTAAAAAAAGGGTGTATTTAGTCAGTTATGGATGTCATGGATTTAGTACTGTTGACATGGATCAGTGCTTTGCAAATGTTTTTATCTAATACCTTAAGTGAATGAGTTGCATCTTAAAGGATATGCAGAATGATATTTGAATGATTTACTGTCCAGAGGTATGTGAAATTTGTGTCACAGTTTAACCTATTGTTTAACAACCAAGGAATTTTAAATTGGAAAATAACATAGCAAATGCCCTTGTTCATGCCTTAAAACTCCTGTGTCCTCCTATCAGACTATATTTCTGAGGAATTTGTTCAAATGTGTTGTGAAATAGAGGGCTGATCTGTGTGTCTCTCAATAATGTCCGGATCTTTCCTGGCCTTTGTTTAGAGACAGATGTCACTGATGGGCAGTGATTGTGGTATAGTACAGTAGTATGTGAATAAGCTTTAAGGAAGGAAATCACACACATATCAAGTTACTCTCTCTCTCTCTATATATATATATATATCAATCAGGTTTGTTTTAGAACTGTGTTAATTCTACAAAAGTCTTACTCATTAATTTTAGATTAGGCACTGAGTGAGAGACTGCAGGATATTTGCATCTATGTATGAATACGTATCTGTTTATGTGGATGTGCTGTTCACACATATGAAATCTTTGTGTTGTTACAGTAATCGTGTAGGAGCCCATCACCCTCATGCAAAGGGCACGCACAAGACGTTAATGCCAGGCAGACTTGCTCCAGTCCAACATTTGTATCCTTTACAAAGCTTGTTCAATCTCAACACATTTGTAATTCCAGAAACATCAGCGCTTCACCCGTCAGAGTTTTAGAAGCCAGTATTCAAGTTTAAACATTATGGCCATCTGCATGATGATGTTTTAGAAGAATGACTTCATCATCATGGAAAAATAAAAAAAGCTTTTCTCTGCCACTTTAACAGGAGCCTGTTAGGCCTAACCTGACTGCTCTCAAAACCATTCTAGGGTGGAACATCTTTGTTATAGTGACTCTTATGCCATAATCCATTAACTAGGGAGTAAAAATAGCCAGGATTGATCCATGTGTAAGTCCCTTATTCTACTCTTTGCTCCAGTGCACTGAAGTACTGTACAAACAGTCTGTCTGTCAAGAAGGAATAGGCCTGAAATCACCTTAGTCCTGCCTCTGGAGCAGATTAGCAGCGTCGGCCTTGAGGCTTTCCTAAGCTTCAACACGGTTCTGAACCACTCTCATTTATTGTCTTGATTCTGCTCTTCTTTTGGATGTGAAGCTTGTGGCTGTTTTGCTAACTCCAAACTGCCTTTAATTCCAGAAGGGTGATTGATGAGGGGTTGCTGCTATCCCCATCCACAGCCTAAACCTCTTACAGAAATAACAGAACTGTCCTAGAATTTGTAGGAAATCTATGTATTCTTGTGAGTATAATCTTGTATATAGTCTTATTGGTGTAGTCTTAAGAGTATACCGATTTATTTTTACCAAGGGCAGCAGACAGGAAGTGAGGAAATTCCTATATGGAAGAGAGCAAATCCGCCAGGGAAGGGCTTGAATCTCACTTTGGTTGGTTAGAGGTTGTATCATATGATACACTATTTTGATTTATTATTTCTCTTAACTTTTAAGCAGTTATTTCTGGCTTCATAAAGAACTTCTAGACACTGTTATATTTCTGATTTTTTAATGATATGATATTCATGAAATTATATTCTCTTTGAAGAAGAGTACTTCTTCAAATAGGGAAATAGGGCAGAATTCATTAAAACTTGTCTTCTTGTCCTAGCAAATAGCTTACATGCTGCATTTAGGAATCTCCACTATCAGCACTTGCTTGAGCATGATACTGTGGGAATGCCATAGTTGTGAGCAAGCAAGGCTGTAAATGGGATTGGGATATAAGGCTGAGTTCAGAAGTTCACACAGCAGCATTAAGATGATCTTTGTCATCATCCCTGTCAGATTCCTTCCCTTCTGGATATCTGAAGGCATTAGAAACTCACTGCCAGATAGAAACCTTTGATGTGTCATGTGAAGTGCATTCCCTGTTCAAGCAGGAGTGTGATCTTTCTGGGAGTTCAGTCCTGACTGGGGTGCTCTTCTCATGATGCTGGATGATTATCATCCACATCCCATTAACATATATATTAACATATACCCCATAAACAAAGCCAAGCTCCAGAAACCATGGGGGTTACAGTTTTGAGTTGCTCTATGAGTGTAAAAAAATCCAATATTAAACTTTTTCTATTAGACATATCACAAGTGGTTTCATGAAGACTTTCCATGCGCACTGGAAAGCCTAATATCATGCCTGTTATTAATGAAGAATATAAAAATGGCCTCATACTGTTTTGCTTGCTCATAGGCCGTTCTTAATGTGTTAAAGGAAGAAAAACACATTTTGGACCTAAGTGCTGTGTTCTTAAGTTTTCTTAATGCTTTTCAGTAATGCATTAGTCTAAAGTAGTTATTAATTTAGGTCCCTCATTAAAACAGTAATGACCTGATCTTTAAAAAGCTGAGTTTTAAGCTTAGTTTTACCAAATGGTTAATCCTATTAACATCAATGAGCTTTTCATTAAGAGGCTTAAAGTTAAGTAAGTCTTTTTTGGTGCATGTTCAGAACCTAAGATGTGATTCCACTGATGATCTGTTTCTCCTACCCCATCTGTCCCTGAGGATTTGCTGGTGTTGGAGCTTCAGCATTACCAAGGTGTCTACTCCTCAGTAGATATTGGCACAAGCACAGTAGCTAGGAACGTATTAAAGTCACTTAGACAAATTCTGTGACAATTTAGTAGGATTTGGATGTTTAAACCATGATACAAGCTATGTACATGAATATTGTCTCCAGTATAAAAGCTAAGTTAATGAGGCTTTTCTTATATATTTAAGTTTTGTTAAAAATAATATACACCCACACTAATTTCTAGGTAAGAGAAGAATTGCTTAAGAAAGAATGGTGAAGAGATTTATATCTGAACAAAGAATCCAGAATAAGATAGGAGTTAAAAAAGACTGTCTTGGTCAAGCTGAAGAACTATAGAACTGAAGTAGCTGCCTTTTACTTAAGTCCTTGCTTTACTTAAGTCCTTGCTTGGTTGTCTGTTTCAGTGGAGCTTTGGCATTTTTTTTCAACTTCCAGTCTGTTTGGCCCTGAATTATAGTTAGATACTAATTTCTGAAAAATACAAGTTGGCTTAACTGCGCATAAAGAACTGCTCACAGGCAGGCATATTGCATGGCTTCTAAGATACTGAAGATAATTTGCTATTGTTATAGCAAAAAAGATAATTCTGCCAAAATCTACTGGTTGAAAGACCTTTGTACCTTTCGTATAGCCACACTTTGCCCTTTAAATGCACTCTTCTTAAGAAGTCCCTAAGAAATCACTTAAAATATCACTGTCGTTTGTGTGTATCTTTTAAAAGCCGCTTTGAGACCTTTTATATTAACCTCTTCTGTTTGGATTTCACCTCAGTTTGTTACATCATTCCTTTCTAAAGGAATTGCTTTGCAATACAGTAAGGTAGAAAACTCTGGAAAATGTTTTCTTGTCATATTCTATAGAGTTTCAGTATTACACTGATGGTAAAAATAATGAAGTTGTTTCTTAACAAAACTTGATCGCTAAACTTCTTATACCGATGTCTCACAATAGAAACCTAATGATCTTGGGAATCTTCCGAAGTTCATTTCTGCTTCCCAATGACAATAAAAATACTTATTACTACAAACAGAGTTACAATTTCTTTCAAAATAAAAGGATATTTAATATCTAACAGATGGAATAGCATTCACTCACTCTATTCAGGCAGCCTTCCTGAAGAATTTGGCGTTTTTCTAATTTCTTGCTAAAAAAAGTGGATAACTTAAGATAGTTCTGCATTTGCTTTAGTAGTTATCCATGGAAATTTCCAGTAATGAATTACACTTTATTATTATTATTACTGTTTACAGGCAGACATTTCCTATCTTCCCATGCATCTGCCCACAAGTACTTGCACTCTCATCTGCACCCCTTTCATCCATCTTTCTGGGCAAAGCTGCCTTTGCAGCTCACAGGACTCATTTTTACAGCTTGTGAATACGCGACAGATAGAATTCAGATTATTCTGTTTGCCTCTGTCTCTCACAGATGAGATGCTTTACTATAGGTATCAATGAGGAGGTTGTGACTTGTCAGTTGAAGAATTTGGTAGTTACGGGTAAGTCAGTCTAAAATGGAACTGGATTATTTTAATGATGGATGTGGTGAAATGAGAACCATGGTCGCTTGATGCTGGCTGAGCTGAAAGAGCAATGAAGGAAGACAAGAAGAAAAGTGGCAAGAGAGAAAATAAAAAAAAGTTATGCACATTTCAAGAGAATAGAAAAGCAGGAAGAGTAGTGAAGTAGTGAAGAGTTCCGCCAGAGAAGAATCCATTTGGTATTGAGTAGAAGGAAATTTTAGAATTACAGTAAGAAATCAATATACAACACTTTAGTGGTCAGCAGTGATTATAGGTGGCCAGAAGTAGTGTCACACGAGCAGTCAAAAGCTTATGGAGATTTCATTTGAACTACAATGTGAAAAAGCATGTTTTTAATACAGGCTTCAAATTTAGACCTGACATAGATGGGTATCTCCTTTGCTTTCCTTTCTCTTTACGTGTCGTGTGTATTACTTCAGCGGCCTAAGAGTAATCCTGGCATTGTCAACAGCTGTAAACAGCGCCTGTTACTTAGCTTTGTGTCCCTTAAAATCATGCCCTTTCTCCAGTTTTCTCTTTCAGGTGGTAGTTTTACTTCTAAATAGGATATTCTTTTATTAAGGCTTTTGTGAATACCATGATCGCTTTTTATTTGAATAGAGGGAACTCAGGGAATGACCTGATCCAGCATAGTGAGGAAGTTGAGAAGCCTATACCAAAACTTGTTGAAGTCTGGAGATGCCCAAGTTGCCTTAGAAGTTTCCTGATTTCCCACAGTTTTTCTTCTGATCCCACATAGGACTGACCACAGTGCCCAAAGGTCCCTGCCAGCCTCACTTGTGCGAGCAGACAGCTTTAGAAAGCCATCATCCAACAACATCAGAGTGTCATTAGATCTGTGGAGAGGGAACTTTGTGACATTTTATTGAAGCCGGTAGCAATTTGCGTCTGGTTTCATCTGGCACTCAAAATAAAGCTAGCAAGGAGCTAGAATGATTTTCATCATTAAGGCGGGTAAGTGAATGGCTCGATGGCCCAGTTTTATTCCTAGAGTTGAAAAGACTGATTCTGAATCTGTAGCAACCCGTTCTTGTAAGTGTGAAAAATGCGTCCTTTGAGTGTATAAGTTGGTTTCTGTATAAGCTTGAAGTTCCTCTGTTATTTTACTACAGTTATCAGTGTTTAAGATGCATTCTCTGGTATTGTTCCTTTCATTTTACCTCCAGAAAGCTTTGCTATTTATTGTAGGACCCCTGGAGTGGAATTGTAAATTCAGACGTTTGGATTGATTGTTATAAACCTCGCAGAATTTTAGGGAAAAAAAACCCTCATTCATACATTAAAAATACTTGAAACTTTCAGGCTTGCCAAATACATTTTGAAAGCTTCAGAGAACAGTGTTTATTGCAAATAGTATAGCACAGAATAATATACAAATGCAAATAGTGTAATTTTGACAATCTCCATGATTGTCAGAAAGGCAAAAGAGCATGAAGAAAAAGAATGATCAGGGAGAAAGTTAGGCAAGTATTTTTCATGACTAAAAAAATGTTTCACATCTGGTTTGATTCTTGGGAAGAATTCAATGTGTTGTTTCTTCTTCATTTTTTTTTCTCTCTATTTAAACATCCCATTTTAGGCATCCTTTCTTACAGGAAGTCTGGCATACTGGTAGAGAAGAGTTTTCAAACAGCAAGCATATACAAATAAATCGTTTAACACGGTCCAGGATAAGCAGAGTTTAACATTTACTCTGTTTTATTTTCCCTCTGAAACAGTGAGATGCAATTTCATTTTTAACAATAGCTTATTTATCACCCTTCTACCCTGAGAAACATAGGTATACCTGTTGCCAACATTTATATATAGATATGTGTATATAAAAGAGTATTTTGTATATTTTAAGGACTTTCAAGTATGAAGTATTTAATTGGCAGCAAAGTACAGAAGATAATGTCTTTATGCTTTCTTAAGCTTTACATAATACATTGGACCCTTTTTTAATTTTCAAGCAGTCTTTTGGAGTGTGCTCACACTACGCAGCGACGCCCTGGTCCCTCATTTCTGAGAAATGATTAGTTAGAGCACTGCCCGGGCATTACACACAAGTGGCCGCTGCCTCTTCCTCCCGTTTTAGCCGAGTAATTGCTCATCACAGGCTCCTGTGTTTGCTTTGCTCCCCTGTTGGGTGACTTGACCTTTATAAATGGGAGGAATTACTCAAATCAGAGGATTCTCTGTGGAAATGCAATCTTTATTCCGCCAGCAAGTTCTCTGGGAAGAGGATACGGAGGGGAAGAAAAACCTCTCCTGCTTTGGGAAAGTTAAAGGATTCCTGTGCCCTACCTCGGTATTATCCATGACTAAATAGACTTGACTCTAGATACATGTGTAGGTGGCTTGGTGCCCTGTTGAGGAAAAGAGAAAGAAGTGACTCAGGTCCATGAATCATCGTGCTCTGTTTCCCAGTTGTTCCTCTCCCAGCAGGTAATGGCCAGTGTGCAATTATAGCTGGAAAAAGAGTGGCTGGATTTATCTGACTAATTGTGTTGTTACTGCTTCATTTTCTGTCAGTCGCCCTCAGTGCCAGCAATATGTCTAGCTACAAGAAGGGTTTCTTCGGCAGCTGATTACAAGGGAGCCCTTCTGCTATCCTGAATTTGCTCTGCGTCTGCTTCAAAACAGGTTGTGAGTCTAATGAGAACAGGCATTGACTCCCTCAATCTCATTTTAATGTCATTTCTTTAACTAACCATTCATCATAGTTGTTAACTGCCTGTCTGTATACAATATTGTTTGTAAATTAAATCCTTTAATTAAATCCTTTTTTTTTCTTGGGTTTTTTTTTTTTTTTTTTGCAATCTTTGTAAAGCTTCTTTAAAGAAGATCCTTCATTTCTCTGTTCAGCTACTCAGTTCCTGGAACACATTTGCCAAACAGGGTACAAAACCTACCAGTTTAGGGTGTTGAATAGTTTTATGAATAGACATTCATATAAAATGTCCTGTTAAGAGTATCTACAGCCACCAGCGAGTCTCCTAAGATGTCCCTGTAGCCACCACTCACTGCTGCCATTTATTATTAAAAGCGGCATCGCAGATCGGCGGGAATCTCGCACGTGGTTTAAGTGAAGTGGCAAGAAAATGCACTTCTTAAAGGTCCTTTTACGGCAGGAAGGCTGAGCTGCACAGCGGAGCTGAGATGCTGCCTGTGTGATGCTGGTGTGCCCTGCCTGTTCCCATCCTGGCGGCGAAGCAGAGCCGCGGTTCTGCTGGGACCCTCCAGCTCTGAGGGACTTTTGGTGCGGGAGTGGGCGGTTAGTAGGTAAAATATCACCCTGTTTTTTTCCATTGAAAGGATTAAGACTTGATTTTTGGTTTTCTGTATTTGGAGAAAAAGACAAAAAAGCTCCTCTCCCCAAAAAAAGGGTTTTGTTGTTGTTGTTTCTTTCTTTTTTTGTTTGTTTGTTTGTTTGTTTTTAACAGTGAGAGAGACTGTCCTTTCTTATACGTCGTTAGCGCCTCAGTCTTCCCACTACCTCAGCATTTTTCTTGTCTCTTACTTGCAGATGTTGCTATGTTTTGCCTTTTTTAAAAAAATTCTTTATTTCACATAACAAAATCTGAATTTTAAGCCTTTAATATGGACTGTGGGGTCAATTTAGGAATAATCTCAAAAAATGTTATTCATTCCACATCATGGTATGACCCTAGCTAGCTCAAATGTTATAATTTGTCCTACCCAGTGATGTCGCTGTGTATGGAGGTCCGTTAAGTTAATAGGGAATATGGATTCTCAAGAACATTAATACTGGCAATAAAGCAATCAAGGGCAAATGAGTACAAGTTCTTATCTAAACCTCGAATCAAGCTAGTGCTGGGTAATTGTTTTGGCAGTGGCCAGGACTTTAAATGAAATCTTTGAATTTCCATGTTCACGAAGTAGCCAGAACTAAAAATGAAAACAAGAAATTATCAATGTGTTAATGCTAGATGAAGTCATGTGGCCCATACTTTCTTTTAATTTCCAGACTTAATACATTCTTCTATTTACAAAAGGAAATATAAGACCGTTGTGCAAGAAATTAAGTCAACAACCCACAATTCTGTGTTCAAGTATTATGAGTGAAATGTCTAAAACTAAACTTAACGATGCACATAATAAAAACACAGACTGTGATTTAATAAGGAAATAAGAAATAATGCTGGTTTTTTTTTCTTTTAAGAAAGAAATATTGAATAGGAAAACAAGAAAATTTTGCATTGTGGGTGTGTCTGAGCATGAGGGGCCACGTGGTGTCCAGAGCCTCCTCAGACCCCAGCAATTCTGTGATTCTGTGACTGCTTCAGCTGCACTTCTGAAATCCAAATTATTGAAGGTCTTTCCAGCCGCTGTTAACCTCACAGGCTGCCTTAGCTTTATCTTTTTTTTGTGATTGATAATAATATATTACTTACTATAATTCAGAAGCTACTGAAGCTTTAGTAATTACAGAGTGCAGTCAGAGAGAAAAACAGGACATTTTAATTAGTAGAAAACAAGCAATAAAGTTAATAGAGGTTATCATTGAGGGCAAAAATGGATGCTTTTTGGTGTATTAATTTTTAAATGTGCGCTTTGTGGTCCTACTTATTTTTAAAATGTATTGGAGGTAAAACTGGAGAGAGAAAAAAAATACTTTCTTAGATAAAAAACTATCATGGAATATGAGCAGTTAGGAAAAAATCCTTTGTGGTACAGGCTGTAGATTTAATGCAGCGTTGTCTGGGTGAGAGTCTGAGCCAGCAGGAGCAACAGGTTCTCGGGGGCTGGGGTCGTCTGACTCGCTCGGGTCTGAAAGCAGAGTATTGAAAAATCCATCACACTTCACGACCTGAAATAAAGTATTTTAAGTGCAAACTCTGAAATCAAGCTCTAGAGCTATCTACGAAAAATCAAGAGTAATGTTTTAATTCCCAGGCAATGTCCTGATTTTGTTTGGTACCTAATGGTAACCCTAGAACGTGTTACATGTGAAAAAGTTGGGACTCCTCCACTGTCATGTTGTCCCTCTGCTGTGTAGTGTCACCATTTACTCCGCAGAGGACCAGCTGCCTTTCCAAACGCAGTATCTGTGTTAGCAGTTTTTTCTTCCTCTTTTAGAATGCCCCAAGATGTGTGATTTCCCTTTTCTGAGGTAATTTCCCAGCATCAAATAGGATAGAGCTGCTGCTTTTTTGTTTCCTCCTGGGCTTTTGGTATGACTGTTACTTTCTTGTGGTGGAAAGAGATAAAGGGGTGAGAAGAAAAGAAAAAAATAGCAATTCTTTTCTCTTCTTCCTTTTTTTTTTTTTTTTTTTTTTTTTCCTGAGCAATGTTTACTCACTGCGCTCAGCTGGAGTTCTGTACTGATCTAAATAATTAATTTAACATAACTTCTTTCTCTGTAAATTGAACTTAGGAATATCATAACTGATCATTCACATGGTGCGAGAACCTGTATTTATGAAGCCTCTGCAGTTTCCCTTATACTTCTGTGTTATTTCATGTTGGAAGTTTCTTTTCTGAACCCAAATGTGTCGTAAGTTGACTTAAGTTATGCATAAAAATATAGAATTTAATGCAAGAGCTTTTCAAGGAAGTAAGTATTGCCTTTCACTTCTCTTGGAAACTTCAGCAAACTTATTCATAGATTCATATATATGGAGGGGAATTTTACATCATGATTTTATTTTCAGTAAAGGTTTTCTGTATGCTAATGTTTCTCTGTTGAGCTGTATTAACTGTTCTTTCTGCCTTGCACCGAAATTGCACTGTTTTTTTCCCAGACACTTGCATGAAGGTCTGGGAGAAAAGTCATAGCTCCACATAGCAGCTCCCAGAGCTGCAGCTGTTTCCACTTGGAACTTTCCAGTTTGCTTCTTTACCTTGATTCACTCTTTTCAGTAATTTTTCAGTGTCTTTGTTTTATCTTATTCTAAAGTTTATTTTATTACTTACCTGTTTATAATGTCTGAGTGCCTGTCTTTTATTTTCTTGCCTTTTCCCCCTCCCACCCTTTTCCCCCCACAATAGAATTTTGATTACTTAATATGAAAGAACAGTGTTTATTTTGCAAGGCAGACTTCTTTTGTAGTTATTTTTGTTTAGTTTGACATTACCATGGTCTCTCTCTTTTTAGTTAGTAGAGGTGATAATTACCAAAAGGCTCTATGTGAGTATGAAACACAAGAAATAATAACTTTTGCCACAGTACAGCCACGACTAGAGTTTGTTGTCATTTAAAAAGGTGACAAATGCTCTCTTTTTGGTCTCTGTAAGAAACAGATTGTGTACTAGAATAATAAAGATTAGATTTTGGAACAAGAATACACATTTACATGTATAGGGATGGATATACATATATTTAGTCAAAATTTTAGTGGCATGATACCTAAAATGTTGCAGTCATCTTTCAAGTTAACCAAAGTTTCTTTATACTGTGACGAAAAAGAAAGTCAATTTTCCAGCGTTCCTGAAAGGTCTGTCAATATAGAGCTAGAGTGACAAAGCATCTGTAGTTACTGAAATTGCTCTTTAACTACTTTAAAGACTTCTGGATTAACTACGTAATTGTTTTCGCTTTTTAGCTTTTAGATATAACTAGGGTACTGCCGCTTATACACACAGAGGCAAGATGACCTTTAATACTGTTTTTAAATACTTTTGAAACAGTTTGGAGGCTTTACTTCTTATGAAGTGCTGACGGTTGTATATTGCATTTTGTACCACACAAGCTGAGAAAAACTTCATATTTCATCTTTTCTGGTATAGTTCCATCATGCAGCTCTGCCAGCCTTTGGAAAAGAGAGTAGAGATCGACTCTGGATGAAGCCTTTTCCTCCACGTACTTAGAAATTTTCTCGGGGCAATTTATCAACCTGTTCTTCAGCAGGATGAAACAAAAAAATAATATCCCATTTCTCATTCTGATGTTAGCCCAATATTCTGTCCTTGCTCTTCAGGTCACTTCACCATTATCTCTGCAGTGCAGAAACACGTAGCATTAGCAGCAGAATAAGCACTGGGAATACAGGAAAAAAAAGAGAAATATTTTCCTGTCTGATTATACATATGAATAATGATGCTGATTTGAAGCAGGTTGGATTTTTGTAATGGAAGAATTTGTTCTGACAGGGAGAAGTCTAGAGGGCAGAGGGCAGAGGAGGAAGTCAAAAAGTGTATGAGAAATGCAATTTATCAAAAGTTCCATAACTAATTGTCGTTCCATCACCATGGGACTAAAAAGGGTCCCTGAGGGTTGAGAATAAAGATGTGCAGAGCCGAGCTGAACGTGCACCTGCAAAACTGAATCACTCAAATGAATCAAAATGTGTGATCACGGAGGCGAGGGAGCCAGAGTTGCAGGACAAGACTCTCTTTCCGTGCTGCCAGAATTGCTCCTTGGCAAAGGACGTGCCTCCTCATGATGGCAAAGCATCCCCTTTTTGCATCCCTGTGCTTACCCTGGTGTCCTGGGAATTCATTACAGAGACTTGTTTTCACACTAAGCAGCGACTACTCTGCTCTAATGACTTCCAGCAGTGCTGGTGGAACTTCGCCACCTCATCATATTTAATTATTTATTTTATTTTTAACGCGCTCTGACAATCTCTTGAGACATACAGCTCATTTTCATGAGGGCTCCCAGGAGAAAGCAGTAATACAAGTCTGTTCTGCTGCTGCATAGAGCGTTAGAACAAAAAAGCATAAAGCAGGACACTTGATTTGAAAGTGCCAAGGAAGAGCATTGAGCATACAGCATCTCATTTGGTTAGCTTTCCAGTACCTCGGTAAAAAAGCATTTCACTAAATTCGGTCCTTTTGTGGAGTTCTTCACAGCTTGAGCACATCTCTGCTTGGGTTTGTGATCTTTGCTTTGTTGACCACTCCAGCTGTTTCCACCTAGACTTCCCCTCTGTAGGCAAATTCATGCCAGAGTGTTGGGTTTGAGGAATGGAGGAGAGAGGGATTATTGTGGAGTTTCCTGTTGTTGTTGTCTTTTAAATGGATTTTTTCTCTAGACTTTTAATGGAATGATGCTGAACAACCAACAATAAGGAGTTTTCTACTGACTGTTCTTTAGGCTTTGATTTTAATGGGTGTTAACCAAAGCCAAAACCCTGCAAAAACTGTTCACTAAAGATCCTTCCACTTTTTTAATGGTTCAAGTTTCAGTCAATTTTACTGCTGCAGTGGAAAAGATTCTCCGGGCATCACACAGAATTCTGTGTTGTCTTTTTTTCTTCTTCTTCTTAGTTTTTGGAAAACATTTGTACAGAATAAAGAATTTTTAAAAATTGATTTTGTTGTTTGGGGAACACATTTAGCGGATGATCTAGGAATTGATAGCTTTGGCCCAAACTGAAGTTCCTGTCTTCTGTGCTAATGCTAGCAAGAGCAGGTACTTTTGAGATGAAAAAGCTCTTGGCATTTCTTACGAGTTCTAAGTCATATAAGAGCCAAGCTAATATAGGATGCTGTTAGTGAAGTTGCTATTAATGAAGTTATGACTCAGGGGAAGGAACAAGAACGACCAAGTTCTGGATAGTAAACCTTGATTTTTAGTATCTGCTATACTCATTTTCATTTATTCTTTGATGAACTAAAAATTTTCCAAAACAAACAAAATCCCCAAATTTCTGTAAAGGAAAGTTCTGGGATAGTAGCTTCAAATATCTTTTAAATGTGCCATTCTTAAAAAAAAAAAAAAAAAAAAAAAAAAACACAAAAAATTATTTAAAAAGTATTTTTATATTT
>JAVCKT010097135.1:0-12051 GCA_032273925.1 Rhynchotus rufescens | reverse complement strand
GCCAGCAGGGGGCGCCGGAGCTTCACCGCTCAGCGGCGGCGGCGGCGGGATGGGACGGGGCGCGCGGCGGCCGCCCCTACCCAACCGTCACCTCCGGCGGGCGCGGGCGCGGGCGCGCGCGGCGGGGGCGCTGCGGCTGCCGCGCACTGTGTGGGCGGCCGCGGGCACCGCTCGCGTTGCGAGCTCCGCGTCTCCCTCGTGCCGCTCATCAGTTTCTCCCTGCCTGGCAGTGTGTGTGGCTGTGTAGGGGCACCGGGGCTGCTCTCCCCGCTCGCCTCGGGGGCTGCGCGCAGTTCCCTCGTCTCCCTTCCCGGCCATGCCGCCCCGGCTGCTCCCCCGCTAGTGTCCGCGGGTCGCGCTCGCCAAACTTTCCCCTTCGGGGGACCGCGCTGCGAGCGGGCGGTCTGTCCTGGGGGGAGCGGGCGAGGCGGCGGGGCAGGCGGGCAGGGGCACTCGCAGGGGCACTCGCTTGTTCCTTTCTGTGGCGGAACCAGCCCCGCATCGTTCAGAATTTGCAGGTCACGCGTGATTTTTTTCGAGGGGGAGGGTCAACCCCCTCTCTTATCTCCCAGAGCGCGGTTCTGTACCCCCAAAAACCGCGCCCCTCCGCGGTGAGAGCGGCGGCCAGCGGGGACACTCGCGCGGCAGGCGCTTCCCGAGGAAACCAGCCGCCCGCTGCGAGGGGCTGGCGGTTCCCTGCGTGCGGAGAGAGGTGGCGGGCGCGGCGGCGGCCGCAGCAGCAGGGTCCCTGTGGCCCCGGGTCCCCCGTGCCGCTCGGCGCTGCGGGGCGGGCAGCCCGTCCCCACGTCCCGTCCCGTCCCGCCCCGCAGCGAGGCGCGGCGAGGCGCGGCGCGGCGTGCCCGCCGTGGAAGCGGAGCGGGAAAGTGCGCGCCGGGCGCTGATTCGGCGCGCGGGGCAGGGCGCGGGGGGCGGGAGGCGCGGCGGCGGCGGCGCAAGCCAATGGTTTTTCCCTGCCAAGTGGCGGCAGGAAGTTTCCGGAGCACTCGGCAGGCAGGAGCCGGCTGCGCGGGCGAGGCGTCGCGGCGCGCTGCCGAGCGGAGCGCTGCCGAGCGCGCAGCGCAGCGGAGCGCAGCGCAGCGGAGGGGAGCGCTGCGGAGCGCTGCGGAGGGGATCGCTGCGGAGCGGAGCGCAGCGCGGAGCGGAGCGGCGCTGCCCGCGGGTGCGCGGCGGAGCCCGGGCGCGCCCAGCGCTGCCGAGGGGCATGTGCGGGGGCTGCGCTGCCAGCCGCCCGCCGCCGCATCCCCGCTGCGCGCCGAGCGGCTCCTAGGACGCCGGGAACTTTGGGACCTACCTCGTGCTGCTTTGGGATATTTGTGTTTTTTTTTTTTTTTTTTTTTTTTTTCCTTTTTTTTTTTTTTTTTTTTTTTTTTTGATCTCTCTGGAATTGGTCTCGCAAGCGGTTTGGATTGCTTTTAATATGTCAAAATGGGTCTGCTGACGCCGCTGCTGCTGTGCGGACTCGCGTTTGCCCAAGTGTGCGGTAAGTGCCGTGCGTTCAGCCGCCGCGGGACGGGACGGGACGGGGCGGGACGGGACGGGACGGGAGCTTCCCGCGCCGCGGCGCCCCGAGGTGGCTCCCGGTGTTGGGGAGGGCGGAGGAAGGTGCCGGCTCGCCCGTGAGCCCCCGGCGCGGCGGGAAGGGAAGGGAAGGGAAGGGAAAGGTAGGGAAGGGAAGGGGCCGGCCCGCAGGGAGCACTGTTGGCCCGAGCAGCGCGGGCGCCGCCGCCGCCCCCGCGCAAGGAAACACTTTCCTTGCCCTAATTCTTCCTTCCCTGAGCAGCAGCAAGTTCCACCCGTGAGAGCTTTCAGGGAGCATCTGCCCCCTCCGGCGTGGCCCTGCTCGCCGTGGTTTCCCTTTTTTCTTTCTTTCCCGTGACACGCTTTGATTGGGACCTGGAAGGCTCCAGCGTCCGCGCGATCTTTGTGCACACCCTGTAAACACCGGGCACTGGAGATGTAATTACTAGCAAGTGCTTAAAATTGTCTGTAGCTAGGAGGGGTACCATTAAAGCGCGCAGTGGAAGTGACAGAGTGAATCGGGGGCGCTGGGCGCTGCCGAACGGGATTAACGCGCGGGGCTGTCGGGAGAGGCAGGGCGCAAACGCCGTTAGGCGGGAGCGCGTCCCGGCCCGCCGGCTGCACCTTTGTCCCGGCGCGGCCGCCGGCCCCGCGGGGACACGAGCCGGGAGACGGCTCGGGAAAGCGGCCGTGCCCTCGCCCTGCCCGGCGGCGGGGTGCAGGGCGCCGCAAAACGGGCCTCCTGGATAGCACGTGGCGACAAAATAGGGATAAGCCGCTGCTGTCACGGTGCCAAAGGAGCAGCTCTCGAGAAATGGAGTACTGGCGCGCAAGCCCGGCTTAGTCCCGTAGGTGCGTCGTGGTTGCGATCGCACCTTAGGGTGCCGCGTGCCACCAGTTGCTTAGAAAACATTATCTATCTATATAGAGAGACACTAGTGCTATTTGTCACGTTAAAAAATAAACAGCCTCGGGCTATGAACTATCCAGGCAGTAAGTCCTTGTTTCTTTTTTTGTGTGTGTTTGGAGTTTCCCTCTGATGCCTTCGCGCCGCCCCTTTTTATGTCCCTCGCGGCTCTCCTGGCGTGAGGTGGGAGCAGTGGGAGCGAGCCCGGGACGCGGGGCGCGATGGGCACCTCTGCCCGGTGACACGAGCTGCGCGCAGTGGCGCGCTGGCGGCGTTGCGCAGAGCCTGGGCGTGTGGGTTCAAATGGTAATTTTTCTTCCTCTAAAGTTATTTTCTCTGTCTATGCTTTTATGGCACCTGAAAATTGCAGAGCTCAATAAAAATGGCAGAAAACGTGTGTGGTGGGTTTTTATTTTTATTTATTTATTTATTTTTTATTGTGCTATGATTTTCCTGGAGTGCTGCCTTATTCTTGCAGTCTGTTCAGGGAATAACCGTAATTCTCTCTCCTTTTTCTTTCAGCCCTCAATCTTGGTTCCATATATCCATAGATACATGTCTATATATAGATATATGGCTATAGAGGCAGTATACATATATGTATGATGCATACACCCATCTATATACATATGTATAATGTATATGTGGAACCATGGTATATATATATTATATGTGTGTGTGTATACATATCTTTTTTCTTCTATTGCACCTGTACCATAAAATAAAACTGTAGTTGGTAGAGTTAAAACAGCTGATTATATATTTTTTGTAGTGTTCAGTTGATTCTGGCATTTGTAATGTTCTTGCAGGCTTTAGCAAAGCTTGCAACAAGGTGAGGGAGCCGAAAAGCTCCTGGCTACTGTGTGATTCGGCGTGTGGGCAGTAGCACCCGGGACAGGCTCGTGTGGGACCGCATCAGCCCTGCTGGGGCTGCCAGGCCTGTCCGTGGGAACTGCAGCTGGTTGTGGCCGGGCCGCCCTGCAGCCCTCACCCATTGCCGCGGTGCGGTTCGAAAGCTGGCACGTTTGGTGTTCAAGAAGAATGGGGATAATTCTGCAATCGCAGCTTTTTATCTTCATTTCAGTATAAGTTGGCAGCATTTTTTTTAATGGACAGTCAGACAGGGTACCTTAAACTTTTTAATGTTTTTGAGCCCTTTATCCCTTGATTTCTTGCACTGGTGAGCCAGGCGTCCATGGCCTTGCACAGGTCTCAGTGGCCCATCAGAGAATGTCTTTCACAGGGAGCTAGAGCAAGCCCTTGCTGGTATGAGTGATGACAGGGCTTGATCTCCCACGTGAGCTTTGCTGCTCATGAGTAACCTTTGAGTGGGTGCAGTGTGTCCATTCTAAGATGGTAAATGTAGAATATCTTAAATGAAGAATTTGCATTTCTCTCTTAGCTCCCTCCCTTAGCTTGTTCCTCCTCAGGACCCAATTCTGAAGGGCGTTCAGGCTCTTGCTTGTTACTTCCTCAGGATCCCAGTGAAGCTAATAGGGGTTTAAACATGTATTCCAAGTATGTTTTAAAACTTTGCTGAGTAGGGATGAATTTGTGCCCACGATGAAGTGCTTTGCTGCATTAGTCTTAATATTTTGCTTTCCCTACTTCCTGTCTGGTAAAATGTTATTGCAATAGTATGTACTTACGTGCAAAAAATAGGCCATGAGAAAGTGCTGTAGTAATGTTTCCAGAGATGACTATGTTTGAAAAGTGATTTCTTTTTGTTCCTTTGCTGACTTGTAGAACAAGAAGTCTTTAACTGTAGCTCTTGCAGAAAGGTTAGGTAGTTGCTTCTGTTTTATTATTATGATTATCATTATGTTTAATAAACTTTTAAATGAATTGGATTACTACAATAATTCTTCCATTAGTAATTTTCTGGAGTGATGGGATTGATATGTGTGGAAAATAAACGCTATCAGTACAAGGCATACACGGGCTAAGGATTTGTAAGCTTAAAAATAGATAAAAAGATCCCACAAGGTTTTTAAAGAAGCCTAAGAAGTATGGAGGAGCCTCCCTGACAAAATGAGGGGAGAAAAGGAGATTTTGGCTCATCAGCGCTGTCCGCCCTGCTTGCAGGGGCTGGTTTCTGCTGGCAGGGCTGTGCAGTGCAGGCTCACAGTGCCGGTCTCACAACATGCTCTGTCCACTGCTGAACAGCTCGGGGCCGAGTTACTGGGGAGGAGGCAGCGTGGGGCTTTCCTGGCTCTGGCTGCCCTTGAGTTGCTCTTTGGGCATTGATGCTGGCTAAATAGGTAGCTAACAGGTTGAGTAGGTTGTGTTTGAGCCTCCTAAGGAGAGCGCTGCTGTCAGGTTGTGTCTGTTGCCTCAGCTGGCACCGCAGAGGTTGCTGTCCCTGTGGCTGCCATCTGTCTCTCTGCCTCTCTGACCAACCGTGTGGATGCTGCTTAGCAATCACACTGATGCTCGTTCTTGCCAAGGGGCGGGTTTGCTCGGGCTCATTTCTACTTTTTTTTATAGGAATCTCTATTTTTTTCTTTTTCTTTTTTGTACAAGTAAGCAAATCTTCATGCTTGCCAAAGAAATAAATGCTCTTTTGGCTCTGTCTGAAGAGATGGCTCTTACATGTAAGCATTGGATGAATTACAGAATGTTTATTATCCTGTTACTCAAACTCTTACATATGCATTTTTACACTGCATTCAGAATGCACTGAATGCATCTTCATGCATTCAGAACATTTTGGTACATACCAAGGTACAAAACCTGACCTTAAATCACCACTTTAGAGGGAACTTTTAGGGTACCACTGAAGCAGGGCTGTTCAAGTGTGCTGCTCCCTATGAGATCTTTTACTACAAAAATAACCGCACATGTAAATAAGGATTTGTGGTTGTAGATTTTCATGTCTCCATCTTCAGCCTTAAGTGTGACTGCCAGTGCACAGCACAAGCTGGACTCTCTGCCTTTGAAGTTATGTGTCCAGAAATAAGATGGAGTCCTCAGTGCGCCTTTGCCTCAAGTGCTTTCCTCACCAACACACCTACTAAGCACCTGCAGTTGACACTTGTCATTAGTATAAAGGATAATTACATAAGCTCACATTAAATGAGGAGCCGATTCTGCGCTGCTGAAATCTGTACCATTTTGCCATTGAGCCCCTGGTAAGGAAGACCATGAAAGCAGGTGATATCCTGAATTACTGTAAGTAAAAAGTCCTGCATTTCCCTTGGGTATTTGATCTTTATTAATGCAAGACAAAGTGAGCTGATTTCTACATCTTATCATGGAGATGGCTGCTGACTCCTTGAGGGTACAGGCGTATATTTTGCTGTGGTCCTACTTACTCCTTTCTTGTCCCTACTTATTTCTTGCTCCTGCCTTGACTAGTGCAGAATATCCCTTTATAATCAGAAAGCTGCCCCTTCGAGTGCATGATGAGGCTATGATGTGTTGCATTCTTAGTATTTTTCAAGCCAGAAGTTCATAAAGTAAGGAAGGACTTTTCATTTCTTGTCTGACACTTATCTGGGCTTTGTTGCCTAGCAGGAGAGCCAGGATTTGCTCTTAATTTTATCCAAATGTGTGACCAGCAGTAATGCTGACAAGGAGCACCCATGTAGTAGCTGCTGATTCTTACATGGAGCTGCTGTACTGTAGTAGCCAAGCCTGGTTGTGATTCATGTGCATGTTATGGATAGCCCTGGCGTGAAGATAGCAATTTAAAAAATGTCCTGGCAAAAACAGCTTAGGCGTAAGGTTTGGGCTTGCAGTCTTTACTACTCTTCTCAGCTGTTGTTTTTTTCTTTTCTTTAGGCTGAGGAAATTGTTTGTAAACTCATGGCAAGTTGCCCCGTCACTTTCACTTAGTTTTGAGCTAAGTTTCTGCTTATGTTGCAGACTGATTTGTGAACAGCCTTCTCCCATGCTTAATTTCTCTTCAGATTTAGTTACACAGCAAAACCAGTGACAGTAGTTGACCTAGATGCCTCTTGTGGCATGTGGTCTTTTAGCCCATATTTAAGCATTGCTTGTATAGTTGAGTGTAGTGTGCCAACGTGAGGAGAGTTTCTCCCTAATGTGCTTGTCATAAATGCAGATTGGACAAATAATGCAAAGAATAAATGGCCAGAAGCAAGTTGTAAAACATGGCAAACTCTGTAGTTCACTTCTATTAATCACTAGCCATTGATTGCAAGAGAAACTGAGTGGAAAAAAAATTAACCTTTTAAAGCCAAGCTGTCAGGCAACTAACACCAAGCAGCTTCTCTCCCACGCAGGGTGAACTGGAACAGCTGTTGGTGCCAGGCACCACGGGTACCTCGTTACCTCTGTGAAGAGGGAAGCCCAGCACCAGTGTCTTGCTGACCTGATAGTGTTGTTGCCCAATGGCTTTGTTTTACTTGCAGTAAGTTCAGGCTGCTGTCACTGCTGTGTCATTTCTGTATCACTTACTGGGAAGTGAATACCCATTTCTGTTAAGTTGTATGGAGTCTGTGACTAGCTTGGAGTAGCTGGCAAGAAAGTGCTAGGTTATATTTTGATGCAGCTGACAAAAATCTTCACAGATTTTAACTCTATTAAGGGCAGACAAGTTCATATAGATCGTCTGGATTTTTTCTTTATGTGTGTATATGCATTTTTGATAGGTAACACAAAGTCAGTGGTTTTGCTTGCATTGAGGAGATGGCTGTTAAGCAAAGGGTATTTTGTGGAGAAAGTGAGCCTTAGAAGCGCCACAAGCCATTACTACCTTTCATCCTCTTATCTGTTAGGTCTACTTTGCTACCAGCTGGATTTTAAGAAATAAAGTTCTCACTTTTAAGCAAATCTGTATGCTGTGTGTGTGCCAGAATTACAGACTTGTTCTGCTCTCTTTTGCTGCATGAATTTGATTCATCCTCTTAAGCGGCAGAATGTGGCAGACAGCTTGTTTTATAAGAAACAGTCCCAGCGGATAAAATCTCACCAAATGGAATAGAGGAGGCCTGTGATAAAACTGTCGTTTAGTCCTGTCAGTTTAAAACCTAAGTAGCGGGGCTTGCATGAATATTTCCATAAACCACGTGCGTGTGCAAACCCATGTGTGCACAGCCCTGTGGTGAAAGAAATAACTTCTGAAACAGAAGGGAGAAGAGTATGTGTCCCTGACGCCAAAGCTGTTTACAGTAGTAGGAACTGTTAAAACACTGAATTATAAGAAAATGAAATGTATGACAAGTATTCAAACAATTAATATGAAGCTGCGTGAAACAGGCCCGTTTGGCATTCTTTGCCGAATCGTTTGGGACAATTGTTCAGCTCAGGACTACATGACAAAAACATATGTCTAGCTTTGGGTGGCTCCCAGGTTTCCGTTCTCCTTTGGAGCTGAGAGGTGCTTTTCCCCCCTCCCAAGAGACTGTGAGTTGCTGGGAGAAGCGCAGCAGTCCGTCTTGCTCTTGTGCTTGTCCGGCAGGAAAACCCGGGAGCGCATGGAGGTAAAGGGAGGGGGAAGCACAGGGCAGGCCATGAATCACGAGTTGTCCCCAGTAAATCCACTTTGTCCTCGCTTTTTCCTCAATACTTTTGTTTTTACTGATAGGTTTCTTTTCAGCTGTTCTCTGTGAGCCATTCAGAGGGTGGAGAAAAAAAATGCGCTGTTAAGAGTCTCCTCAGAGGAACAAAAAGAGGAGGGGGACTTTGGAGAGTTATTCATGGGGTCACAGTAGTGACAATGTGCAATGCAGTGAATAGCTTCAGTCAGCTCCCTTTAAAACGGGATGATTGATACTTTCTTTTTTTCTTCCCTTTTCTCCCCTAGGAATAGAAATCCCTACTGAGTCTGCCAGTTTTTACCCTGGATGTGAAGCTGTTTACAAACTAGCTTAAAACTTGAGTGTCCAGGGTGCTCCTGAGGCATGTTTGGGTCATTCAGATGAAAATGCTGCATAGGGCTGGTTAGAGTTGGAAGAAGAGAACTGCTCAGAGCTGTGGGGCTGTCCAGCTGCAGTTGTGAGCCCTCTGCTTGTTTGAACTAGTGGCCTGTTGTGGCAGGAGTCTCTGGCCTGGCACCTCCTGTCCTTACCTACAAGTGTCCTTAGCCCCTTGTGACCAGCTGCTTTTAAACCTTTGTTGTCAAAAATGGCTGTGTGTGGTGTAAGTGGTTAGACTGCTAGACTCTACCATTAGCCTTCCCAAAGCAGGCAGTTGTGGCAGCTTTTGCTTGGAACTGACTGTGGGGTGAGCACATATAGACAATAGAGCTTCTTAAAGCCCGTGGTGAAACCTAACGGGGGAGCGGCGCTGAGCGATGATTAGGGCTGCCGAGGGAGAGAGCTGAGGCGGTGGGATGTGTCCATCTCACGGGGGAGACAAGGGAACGTGTGGCTGCGGGGGCCTGTGGAAGCAGATGAGTGACTGTGAGCAGAGCAGCCTCCGGATCATTCCGGAACAGGAGCAAGTGGTGGGCGGCTGAGGAGCTCATTACCAATTTAGAGTATCTTGTTGACTCAATTTAGTGACATGCAGATAATAGAGAAATTCAATGATGATATAATTGGAAAAATAGTGCAGCAACTTGTACCAATTTGTTCTTCAGCATTTGAATAGAGGAGGTTTCACCCATGTTTCTGAGGGAACTGCATGACCAGGCAGTCCTGGATTCAGTTCCAGCGCAATTTAATGGGATTTGTGTCTGTTTAGGTCAGGGCTGAATTTGCCCCTGGGGAGAGATGAAGATGGAAGAGATGTAAGTTAAATTAGAGGGAGCTTGCTTTAGCTTACAGTCTGCTGAGGGTAGGCTATTTTTATTTATTTATTTTTTTAATTTTTCTTTCCTGGCCCACACAGCCCTCAGGAGTTGAAGACAATCTACACTACTGAGTTTCCATTTTACTTCCATGTGAGCTCTGTTCAGATGATGCAGAATTTGGCTGATTCTTCCTTGGTTGTTTTGCTGTGGTAGTCCAAAAATGCTTTTTTCCTTTTTCTTTCTGAAAATTGTGTTGAAAATGGATGCGTGTGGATATTTTCCAGCTAATTGAATTTAATATTTAATGCCAGTGACCTGCCCAGCATCACTGAGGAGCTTCATGGCAGCAGGGGGAAAAAACTGTGTGCTCAAAGGGCCTGTGTCCTGGTGGGCGAGATGTGCCAGGGCTAGTGGCAAAGGCTGTAAGGGTAATGTAACCAATATTGTGGCATCTCTTCCCCTCACATTTCAACAAGTAAGGCAGCATTTCACATCTGTGAGGATGGGAATGGGAGAATCATGGGGCATAAATCTGTCATAAAGTAGTAATTTTCTCCTGGTACTTGGTAGCCACACTACCTCACTGAAGTACTACCTCACTGAAGGTAAGAGCGATTTCTCACTGCTGAATTTGAGACAGGGCATAAGGGAACAGGCAGCGGAGCAGTGACATGGACTGGGAGCTCTACCTCTCCTTGCTCGTCTTTCCATCCCGACCGGATGTTGCTGGGAATCTGAGTATGCTAAGGAAAGAGGCAGGAAAGCAGGAAGAGGTGACTCTGGACCTTCCTGAAATAAGAGGGAAACACTGTTGCATGGCGACATCCAGCGCTCTGTCCTCTCGCTTCCTGCATTCCCCTGCTTCCTCCATCTTCTGTGCCAAATGAAGCACAGTGTCTTCAGAAAACCCATATCCTTCGGAGAATAAAACCTTTGGAGAATACAACCCATATCCTTCAGAGCATGGTGGCGAGGAGCGGCTGTTGGCAGGCATTGAGGAGAGGGAAGGAGGAAGGAGGCAGGGTTTCTGTGTGCGCTCTCCATCGTGGGATGGGCAGCACATGCTGCCGTGAGCGATGCCAAGCGAAATAATGCAGCTATTTCTTGCTTTCCTGCTCTTCTCCTATCCCGTTAAATCTATTTCCTGGATTTTTGCCATTAAAAATTAAAAAAAAGTAGTGTGTGGCTTGCTTGGAAAGCTGTAAAGGCAGAATCTGCTCAGTGTTGATATTTTGCATTCGGATTTGTAGATCCCTGGAAAATTTTCGTCTGTGGGGGCCAGGGAATGAGGGTCACCTAAGCTTGTTACACAGAAGTCACTGGTGCTGAAACTTGGGGATTTATTCTAGGATGTGATACAAAAATATGCTGTTATGGTTGCAGATTTTCGTTCCCAGCATTCCCTGTCTCCAGCCTCTGTCCTAGTTCCTTGCTGCTTTCACGTAACAACTTCATGTTTCTAGATGAAGATTTTTTCTTCTCCTTGGCTTTCTAGTCAGTTGGTTTTGTTCCTTTTCTGTCTTTTTCTCCCGTGGTTTCCTTTTCACTGTGATGCTTGCAGATGAGGAATGAAATTTCTGTAATTCCAGTGCTTTCATTCTTCACCAATTTCTTCCATACCTTCTTTTGCATTTCTGACCAGCCATCTTCCTAGGCTGCTCAGGGTTTCCAGAGCAGTGACAAGGATAAAACGAACTCTGGCACTGTTTGAGTAAAGACCAACACATAGGTTAGCAGTTGCTGGAAAAGGCTGAACAATACGTGCAAGACGTAGTGTCCACCAAATGTAGCATCACCATGGAAAGGTGATTTCAGCGTTTTTTATTTATTTTCAGGTGGACTTTCCATGTATTGTAGGGCCCAGATCTTGATCTGTATTTTTACCTCACATGATACCATTGAGGTCAGACTTTGTTAAAGGTAACCTCACGCTAATCCTGCGCTCTTCCTATTCATGTAACGTGCAGGTATCTTTGTCCTAAAGGAAGTCACCAAGAAGGGACTCTGCCTTCCCTGCAGGCTGCCGTGTAGGGGAAGGGGCTGAGGGTCGGAACCGAGGAGCTCGGCCGGCCCCTTGCAGGCTTCGCCCATGCACGCGCGCCGTGAGCCTCGGCAGGCACCCAGCCTGGGGGATGCATCTGAGCAAAACCTGGAGCAAAGCACAACGTATTTCCCTGATGCACAGGACACTGGTGTGCCAGTTGAGGGCTTAAATAAATGAATAAAAATCTAAAATAAGTTGCAGAGAGGTAGATGGATTCCCAGGACTTGGAAATTCCTCTGCACATAGATCTATACAAAAATAATAGATGCAAAGATATCAGCTCTTTTTCTTTTCTTAAAAAAATGACTTTGGAAATTAATTTCCTAGTGTTCCAGACTTTTGTTTAACACTTTGAACAGACAGGCAGCGCTAACACATTTAACAAGTGTGATATATTAAGCTGGGGAGAGCAAATGTGGAGAAGGTTAGTTTTAATATGGACTCAGCGGGAGGGAAGCTGCCTAATGAATCACTAATACCACATCCTGCAGTGTTGCCCAAATGGAACGCACATGGCTGATTTAAATAAGGTGTAATATACAGACTTATCAATTTCACAAAACGATATTCTTCGGTGGGTCTGGCCGATCAACGACTGGTGGTAAGCAATTGAACAGAATTTCTGTCGAAATCGACTTTCTCTCCTCACAGCTGACCACGGGGATCTGTTGTCGAGTGGTGTATATGACATAATGGTTACCGGTGAATACTTACCACTGGTGCTGGTGGTTGCTGTTGAAGAAAGAATATAGAAAGTTTTATGGAGTTCATTTGGCATAGTAGACTTAGAACTTTGTCAAAAGCAGTACAGTATATTTATTACGTTGACTCTTTCACATGCGTTATGGGCCTATTGGTTAT
>JAVCKT010097133.1:0-12056 GCA_032273925.1 Rhynchotus rufescens | reverse complement strand
GCCGCGCGCCGCCCCACGCGCGGGGCTGCCCCCGTGGCGGCGCAGCATGTCCCCGCGGGGGGCGGCGGGCCCGTGCCGCGGGCGGCGGCGCCGCTCGCCCCTCAACGAGGACAACGGGCGGTTC
The DNA here is from genome assembly GCA_032273925.1 of Rhynchotus rufescens. NCBI lineage: Eukaryota > Metazoa > Chordata > Aves > Tinamiformes > Tinamidae > Rhynchotus > Rhynchotus rufescens. Next base: position 11,932 of record JAVCKT010097133.1, on the reverse strand, counting down.
CTGCTGCTCGCCGCCCTCATCGCCGCGTACCTGAGCGCGGGAGCCAGCGTCTTCTCGGCCCTCGAGAGCCCGTCGGAGGCGGCGGCGCAGCTGCGCTGGAACCGGACGCTGCACAACTTCAGCCGCATCTTCAACATCAGCCTGCCCGAGCTGCGCGCCTTCCTGCGCAGCTACGAGGCGGCCATGGCCGCGGGCATCCGCGTGGACGCGCTGCGCCCGCGCTGGGACTTCCCCGGCGCCTTCTACTTCGTGGGCACCGTCGTCTCCACCATCGGTGAGCGCCGCGGCGCGCGCGGCCCCAGGCGGCCCCGCGGGCAGGGGGCTCCGCGTGGACACCCAAGTTGGGAGAGGCTGCTGAGGCGACCGGGACCCCCGCGCACCGCCCCGCCAAGCCCGGGACCCCCCTCCCAGCATCGCGGACACCCCGCAGCCCCGGTGCCATCCCGGGCCCCAGCGCGGCCGTGGGCGCCGCCCGCAGCGCCCCGCGCGTGGGGCTGCCCCACAGCCGCCGCCGCGTCCCCTGCGCGCCCCGAACTTGGCCGCCCGCGCTCGGCCTGGCGCTGCGGGCGGCTTGTCTGGGGTTCGGCTTGCTCGGGCCCGCGACGAGCCCGCAGCGCCGTTTTCTCCCGCGTTTATTAGACCCGTTTTGCTGCAGCAGGTTGCAAAAGTCACTGTGTGCGCCCCGAGCCGCTCGCTTTGGGGAGAGCCACAGGCAGGAGGGCAGTGGCGTTCGTGCCAGCGGCTGCAGCTGCCCGCGGCAGCCCGGCTGCTGGGGAAGCATCAACTGCGACTTTATTTGCAAAGCTGCTGAACTTGGGGGTTACGTGCTGGAAAAGTCGATGTGTGTATGTGTAGGTGTATGGGCAAAGCCGTGCCTTCTAATCGTACAGGAACAGGCAACTCTAGCGTGCTGCTGGCTGCAATTAATTGCTTTTATTTGTGTCCCATACGAGTTTAGAAAGAATAGTAATTTCTAAGAAAACAGTGGCTTTGTGGGGGATGTTATCTTCCCTTTTCGCTCTGACAGCACCACTAGGAAATGTTGCACAGAAGATTTACTTTAGGCAGGGCCCATCTGTGGCTGCCTGACTATTGCCTTGCTTCAGAGAGAAGAGCTTGCTGGTTTCCTTCCTGTAGCAGTTTTCAAGTTTTGTAACAAGCAAATTGTCTTGGGGCCTCGGAGCACCGAGAGCTCCTGCTCCCAGCGTGCAGAAGGCAGGAGCGCACGGCTTGTTGTCGCAGTCACCTTCATTAGGTGCTGAAACAGCCAAAAATGTTTTATCAATAGTGACTAATCTCTGTAATAGAGTCGTGATGATGACTATAGCAGTATTGTCAACTATTGCTACCTTGTGTATTGAATAATTCAGTTAACTTCTCAAATTCAAGTACATTCAATAATCCAGTCATTAAGGCACCAGCCATCATTAGGCCATCGTCATCACAGGAACGCAGCTTTTTAAAAGATTGTTAGGGATGCAAAAAGCCAATATTTTAACAAAAACACTCTTTCCTTAGACCCGCCATAGCAAACAGAGAAGTCTTTACAAGTGTAAGTGCAGATCTGGCCACTTCTTCTCAAGTCCTAGTTTCTTTTTGTGGATATTAAATTGTTTCCCCATCATTTGCAAGTCTCTGGTTGCATCTCCACCTCCTTGTGCACTCGCTGGGAATCTGGGAATTGCAGAGAAGCAGAAAAACTCATCAGGGTTTCCCACTGATCTCGACAGGTGTAAAGGGGTGCATGAAGCACTGTATTCCTCATTTGCTGTGCATAACGTAGGACACAACACTCTCTTTATAGCCAGTAATGTCAACATCTCCTTCATGCAGGATATGGACTGCAGCTGATCCTGCCAAGTGTTCCGCCAAGAACCCTCTGCCTTGGGTGCCCATAAAACCTCTTCTTTCTGGATTGCTCATGCTGGTTTTGTGGTTTCAGTGAGCCCGTTGCTGAGCACAGCTCTGTGCTCGGTGAGGAGAGGTGGCAGGAAAGCGTTTGGGCGCTTGGTCCCTGCACAAGAGCAGGACCCGGTCCCCCTGCCCCTGTCTCCTCTCTCACCTCTTCACGTTGCTGTAGCTGTGAGAAGGGCAAAGCCAACGCGAGACCAGCCTCCTTGCTGGGTGCTGGTTTGCTCCACCATGCAGCTGAGGGCCGTTACGTTGGCAGCTGGGTTTGCACACCAAAGTGCAAAGCTGGCGAATTAACCAGCGTTCCTGCAGGAAAACAAAAGCTGTGCTGGGAATGAGCCGTGCGAGGCGGCCCTCTCACCAGCCCAGCGTGGGAGCAGCTGAACGACAGACATCAAAACGTCCCTTGAGGAACACTTCCAAGGAGCCCTTCTTCCACAGTCCCTTCCTTCTCTCCTGGCCAGCCCCTTAATATATCTGAATAGCTGAGGTATCCTTCATTCCAGAGCCCACTCCAATACTGTGTTGTATGGGCATTTGCCTTTATGCCACGAGTCATTAACAGGGAGAAAGCTGTCGCTACGTAACCTCACCGAGAAGGATCAGGCGCTTAGAGTCAAAACAGCTTGCCTTCCTAAACTCTGTTATCGGTTACATGTGTCAAAGCAACTTGAGCACTTCAGCTAAACACACTCCAATCCTACCAGCACATCAGGAAGCTTTCTTACTCACTGCTTGATGAACAAGTAGATATCAGCTCTGTCGAAGATAATTCATCTCTGTCTCACACCAGTCAAGCATCACAGAAAGCTCCCTGGGTCCTCCTGATTCCTCATTCTTCTTTCACTAGTGTTAATAAAACTATAAAATCCTAAATACGTAGCTGATAGTTTTCCAGGGACAAACTGTTGGTTTTTTTTCCTTAGCTTTCTGTAAACGGAGCAGAAACAGGAAATCACCTGATTACACAGAGTCCAAGACACAGTCAGACCCTCGGGGTGAGAAATGCAGCGTTGGCACCTTTGAGAGCCCAGGCAGGGAGACAGAGAGAACAAGAAGTGTGAGGTCTAGTTTTACTGAATTTTTCTGAATAGCCCCCAAAGCGCCTGACTTACACTCCAGCAGACACCTTCTAATAGCACTCCGGGCAATCATTTTTCATCACTGTTCTGTTTGTGGTTGGATAACCAAATATTGCATCTATTTTTCATTATACACATTTGGATTTTCAGAACTATAGAAGAAAATTCTTCAGTCCAATTACCCGCTGTTGGTTTATACCATTTATCCAGTCATTTGCTTGACACTTCAGGAGTTATTTTTTGTATGCCATTATTATTGTTATTATTGTTCTGATTTATTTAAGGGACAGCCAGGTGAAATTTATTCTTGATTCATTTGCCTGACGGGCAATAAACTTGGTTTTTCAGTAGATTTTTTTTTCTTTCTCAGCTGCAAATCACAAATAGTTTCCTGCAGTTTTTTTTATAGAGTGAAAGCAAAACATAGCTCAGGCTGATTTTCTTCTGGGTAAAATGTTGCACAGTACAGCATTATCAATCGTAGCTTTTCCATTATTCCAGTAGCACAAATACATTCTCCTTAGCACACAGGGCAACTATTGTGTTTTTGAGTCTTTACTCTGAATCCAGATTTTTTTTCCTGTGTTAAATTTTAGAAAAGAAAGCACAAAATATCTTCAAAAACCTTTTGAAGCATCAGGCTTATTATTCAATTTGAGGTTTAAGCTTCTGATAAGTAAATATTCATTTCTCTAAAAATAGTGGAAAATCGGGAGATTTATTTGCTCTACAGAAATTCATACAAAGTATTAAAAAAAAAATAAGGTCAGAAGAGATACACCAGCATGTAAAAATGATTTTTCAATGAAAGACTTCTAAAACATTCCACGGTCCAGACAGGTTGTTTTGGGATAGACGTGCCTGGGTTCACAGGCGTTTGAGAAGAGGTCCCTGGGAGGATGGGGAGGGAAAAGAGCATGTTCTTCTTCCCTGCTATCTCAGAGTGGTGGCCAGGGTGCTCTCCTGGGAGTTGAGAGACCATCCAGAGGGGTCCAGGTGCTCACGGCCAGGATGTGTGGTCAGATGATGAGGTGGTTCCCTTACAAAGGACACAACTGATAGACTTTTAAGAGAAGTATGTTCCCTGCTCAGTTCTTTGAAGGAGAGATGTTTTCAGACAGGGATATGTGAACCTCAAAGAAAGCAAGACACTGCTATAGGAGACATGTTGCCCAGTGTTTTCTATCAGTTAACTAAATTCCTGTGGATGCAATTTCCTGACTTAGGACACTGGTTGTGTTAGATCCTAGGTCCTCTGCAGAGATCCACCGTATCTACTACAGCATTTATGGTGGTGCTCCAGAGGCCAATGCAGCATAACCACTGACTTCTAAAATCTGCCCTGGCTCCCTTAGGCTTTTGAAGAAATCCTGAGATACAGACCTGCTGAAGGTGGCAATTTGAGTGCAAGTAACATTCAGGAGGCAGCCCGATGGCCCAGCAGTTTCGTGCCTTTCACTGCAGTATATGGAGCCAGTGAGTTAGCCTGCCCAAGAGCAAGCCCTTTAAATGGCAGTTTAGCCAGAAATTCCTCCAAGAACCCAGGTGGTTTGAAGGCTTCTTCAGCGTTGCATGTCAGGATGTGGATTTGAGTGGTTGCTGCCCAAGGATCCCACTCTCTGCTCTCCTTGAGCCCAGCTAATAGCTGCTTACACAACCACAGAACCCAGGAAAGTGCAGGTCTGAGCAGCGTGTTGCATTTTCTCAGGGCTACGCATTTCTATAGGGCTTGCACCTCGTACAGGCAGCTCTTGCAAAGGCTTCAAGTTACAGGGCTAGCACTTTCATGTGTGACCCTCTTGAAGGCAAAAATAGCAACACAAAACAAACAAGGAAAATAAAAAGCCCAACAGGCAAAAAAAAAAAAAAAAAAAAAAAAAAAAAAAAAAAAAAGTGTCTGAAAGAGCAAGCAGTGTAAAGCTCTCTTCACTGTTTGTGTTGGCGTGACAGGTTTTTCAGAGGGTCTGCTGCTCTGGGCAGATCTGATTCCTTTGGCACATGCCATGTTTGCATCAGGGACTGCTGGATTTCTGAGAGCTGTTTCCTCTTCCTGGTAGTCTCAAGAATAAGTCAAGGGAAGGAGGTTGTCACTGCACATATTTCTCTGTGCATCATTGACTGTACAGTGATTTACCTTGGCGTTTCCTACTTCCCATAGGTCAGTTACTCTACTCAGAGCGGGTTGGCAGTCCAAAGCACAGCCTGCCCTTTCGTAGCTGAGCGTGCCCACGGGAAGCTTGACTTGGCTTACACCCTGTAGCTATCCAGGTGACATGAGATTTCCCCAGGATTGGTCAGAGCAAAGTCATTTTGATCCTCAATTTGTTTTTTGGAGGGAGAGTGGAGAGCGGGAGAGTCCAACATTTTCAACAGAGCCACGCGTTTCTGGAATAGAAGTGTTTCCCAAAACTTTTGATCATCCTCAGTACTGCATAGGGCCAACCTGCCCCTCAGAGTTTATGCTTGAACTAGAAACTGAAACACAGTATTATGATTCAGTAATCTAAACTGTGCCATTTTTACAGAGCATACCAGCTCAGATGATGTAATCTTAAGAGTTTACGTAGGAGGGTTTTTCTTTTTTTAATATGATTCTTTAAACCTTATTTTTGCGATAAGATGAAACATAGTATGAAATAATAGTCATTCCTGCTGCAGAGCCAGATCACCCAGAGCTGGAGGTCAGTGGCCAGTCCTGACTCCCTCCGACAAAACCAGCAGCACTTAACTGTGACTGGAGGAAGAGGGGAGGAAGAGCTGGAGGGAACCTGTGTAAATGAATGGAGCTCCTATGTAAATGAAGGTTTCTCATTGCAGCAGGCTCTTCATTTTCTTTGATCAGCAGCCTTGGAAATTGGCCATTTGTACCTTGCTTACACTGTGAACATAGTCTCTTTCTGATGAAAGATTAGCAACTAGCACATAGCTGAGTGCGTTTTGGGGCAAAGTAGGCAACGCCAAAGATTAGGGTTCACATTGGTAAACTTAAGCCCCCAGATACCAGTAAATCTTAAATGATATTAAATGCTCCTATTCACAAAATGTTTTAAGAAACAAAAATAATTATAACCGAAGGGGCAATTGCATAAAAATCCACGCAAATCAAATGTTTAATTTTATGTCTCCTCGGTAGCCTGCTGCTGTGGCAGTCCATGGCAGGAGATCTGTGTGCAGAGCCGTAGGAAATCCCACCTTACTCATTTTATTGACATGCCAGGTTTATAACAGAAATGTAGATCTGCTGTTGCCAGCACTTCGTAGTGCATGTTAGTTTTTACTGTACGTAATATAGCTCCCTGGTTCAGTTGGTCTGTCCGTGGGAATGGCAGTATACTTAGCTATAGGCATTGCAAGGCTTAAATGCTGTAACCTTTACCAGGCAAAAGAAATAGAAATAAAATGAAATCTACTTGCATTAAAGGAAACAAAACATTAGCATCATTTTCACTGAATTGGAGCTTTAGTGTGGGTTTATAGGCAAGACGTGGAAAGGTTTGATGTTACCCCGATTACTTGCATACGTGAGGCACTACTAGTACTCATGTTTAAAAATCCATAGTAAGTGCTCCTTACCCGGATGAGAAAAGCAATAATACCTTGACAACAAATGAAGCCTCACAGTGATTCCTGAATGAATTTCCAACTTTCTGAGCCAAGAGAAAATTGTAGTACTGCAGCTTCTTCTCCTTTATAAATTATAGGCCAAATGTGCACTCATTCTCAAATCTTGCCCAAACTTAATTACAGCAAAACCAGCAATTAAGGGGAATTTGCTTAAGTGAGAACTGGGTGAGAGACTCTAATTCAGTAAGTTTCAGTTAATAAGAAAAGTGGCTAGAACCCTCCCAGTTATTCATTTGAATTGGTACCTAATCCACCATTTATTTGTTCCGACTGGGTCCTGTGCAAGCAATACGCTCATCTTCTGAGGATGAACAAAAGAGGGGGTCACCTGTGCTCAGCAACATGTGTATGGAACCAGCTCTACTTTAGACCTTTTGTGCTGGAACTGATTGCACTGGAAAGATCTTAATCAGCAGTACTATACTCCTATATTTCTAAGATAGTTACTTAAAATTAGGTCTTTTTGCCTTCATAAGTAAAGTAGTAGAGCTTGCCCAAGATGTCTAGGAATTTGTTATTTTGCCTTCATATATAATTTTTAAAATAAGGTGCTTATGAAGACAAATTTGAACTACATAAACTACATAAATTAGTAGTTTTTTCCAGTAATTCTTAACTATAAGAGATTTATACAGAAATTCAAAATGATGGCAAAGTGTATAAAAGATACTGCCCTGTGTTTAAGTTCTTTGTGTGCTACAGCTGCACCTTTATAAGTTACTCATAAGACACGAGGTTCACTTTTTGTAAAGTAGAAGAGCTGAGACAGCTATCAAAAGATACATCTTCTTTAAATATCTGCACAGATACCAATGGCAGGAAAAAAGAAATCTGTCAAAGTTTTTTCTTTAATCTAATTCACTTTCTTTAAAGTGAAGAGAAGACTAGTGATTTAGCTTCCAGACAACCAGTCCCACCTGTAAGGCAAGGAAAGCGCAGGAGTCGCATCTCATTCTGTCAGACTTCTTATGTAGAGAAACAATACACGTATCTTGGACTTGCACTTGTGAAATTCAGCTAACGGTGTTTCGTGTCCCTAAAGGGCATGAGACGGTGAGGCATCGGCATCAGGAGATGTGCTGGCACTAGAGTGCAGGACACGGTGCAGATATTCATCTTTCAAAGCAAAATTGCAACAACAGTAAAAACAGGTATTTATGTGTTCTTCTCTCTTAAACTTTGAAATTTTGATGCCATTGAGTCGAAGTGGGCTGCTGGCTAATGGATCCATATCATCTCAGGAAACTACCAAGATTTAGATGCTATTGTTTTTTTCCTTAAAGTTCAGAAGTATTTTGTACAGTGTTGGGTCTTCCCAGGCATTGGAAATGCAACTGCAAGTTTCAGTAAACAAGAAAAGCAGATATAAATGCTAATGTTCGAAACACTCAATTTGAGACAAAGCATAGGCTTTTTTTCCTTAAGGGTGTTGCTTAGATACACAATTACCCACAAAAAAAAAAAAAACCCTCAAGGTAAAAGCAGTTTTAAAGGATGAAGGATTAAGATCTTTAGAAATGAAAATTGGCAACAACATTTACCTGGAATACATCGAAACTATGGGAAGGTCAGAAAGGGCTTCAGGTGTTTGACACACCTCAAGAGAGAGTGTGTGAAGGAAGTGGGGCGTCCTACGAAGATATGGGTCACTATATCCATGGTTACCAAGACTGACCTCACGTAGCTCTTGTTTACATCATTCTTTTGTTTTCCTGCAGGTTTTCAAAACAGTTGCTCCAAATTCAAATGTGTTTCCTCTGATCGTGTGTAATTTAAGCTCTAGGAATTCTCCAAGTTTCAGCTGGAAAGAGTGCTCCAAAATCCCTCATGCGGGAAGCCAAGCTAGATGCTTCTGCACCCAACACGGCATGACAATAAGGCACTACTGCTTTTAAGACAGCGTTTTGAAGACCATTAGCCTCTAATGTGAGGAAATGTTTTTTTTCTTTGGTAGTACAGATTACTCAAACAACTGAAGAGTGTGTGGGCTATATATTTCCATTATTCTCTGATCATCAGATGCTGAGGCAGACGTGAGAATCAGCTCTGAACCTGCCTAGGTCAGTTCATGGGGACACTGACTGCAACTGAAGGAAGGCACTCTGCTTTTAGCTCCTCTTTTAGGGGAGGCTTCCATGGTAAGGTGGTTTAGCACCAATTTAGCCAACACTAACCCAGCTTCTTTGCCGTTTAACCAACCACTGGAGCATTTTGGCTGTGCCAAGTGGCAAACTGACAAAATAAGAAAGATAACAAAGTGTAATTTTGCTACCATTTTTTTATTACTGTAAACTAAACCAGAGTCTGTCCCTAAGACTTGAGCAGAAACAGGATTATTACAGCAATGCGGGTTGAAGCATTGGGAGAAAGAGTTATGAACTGTGTATGTGTGTGTGTGTGTGTGTGTGTGTGTGTGTGTGTGTGTGTGTGTGTGTCAATGAAAACGTCTTTGAGCTTCATACCTTATTCTCTCCTTTTAGGATAGAGCCTCCCTCCTTCATTAGGAAATTTTGTTCTTAGACAATGTTGCACTTCTGATTAATCCAACTTCCAAATTGGAACAATCCAATTTCTGATAGGCCAGAGATTTTCAGTCCTAAACCTGTGATCCTCTTCATCTCCTCCATCTTTAGAGGACCTGGCACTGCTTAGAAGAGCCTTCCTGCTGGAGCAGCTCCTTGCTTGGAGACACTGGTGGCTTGGTACAAATTATTACTCATTTACTTGTACAACATACATGGAGGAATAGCCAGCCCCAGTCAGGGAACTATAGTATGGATACAGAATATACTTTGGCTTCTTCCACACCTTGATTCTGTGCCAAATGCAGCCTGGCCAGTCCAGATGATCACCCTCCTTCTGTATTTACTAGGACTTGCATTTACAGTAATGGTATTTAGTAATGAACAAATCTTTTTCTTAGCATTTGGTATGTACTTTTTGGTCTTGTGCTGTCACTGTGTAAGTGACAAACATGCAGTTCAACTCTGAAAAAAAAAAGCTCAGCTAATTCTTGTAGAAGAGTACATTGAGAGTGTTGTTGATCCTATAGGCAAAGCTGATGCTCAGACATTTTTCTTGTAAGGGCTGTTTATCACTGAAAAGCTGAAAAGTGTCCCTGCTGAGTACTCACTAGAAACTGAAGATCTTTTCTGGAAAGCTCAACTAGAAGGGATTAGCATTGAAAAACACCTTGGGGAGAGTTGCTATGCAGAAGAGAACATAAAGCAGATTTTAATCATTTTTTTCCTCTCTCTTTTGCAAGGGGACGGGTGGAGGGGGCAACAGCAGAGATAAATCTCCAGTGCAGAGGTTGAGTTTATCCAATGAGCAAGCTCAGTAAGGGCCACTGTCAAGGTGATAACACTCCAAATATGGATCCACCTTGTCAGAGGTCAAAGACAGCTGGCTCTGACACGTACCTGAATGACAGCACAACAGTTGGAAGATTTTTTGTTTTATTTTTAATCTCTAAACTTGGTATGCACATGGTTTTGAAGTTACTTTTGTTCCAGCTGGTCAGCATTGGATCCCACCCATCCGTTACACAGTCACATATGTCTTTACACCTTTCCTCCCTCCTCTATTCCACATTTCTGTTTTAGTGAGGTTATTTCCAGAGTTTTCCCACACAACCTCTTATTCAAGGCCCTCCGAAAGTTCCCCAGACTCCTCAGACACCTACCTTTGGCACTCCCCACTCATCACACTCCCAACATCTCCTCCCATATCACTCCTACCTCACAGTTATCCCACTTGAGCATCCTTCTCCTTAAGTACCCGTGTGCAGCTCCATCACACCGAGCTTGCTCCATAACCCTTTCTGGTACATTTGCATCCTCTGCATTGGTCCTCACTTTGCACAGGGTTGTCCCCTTGCAGCCTCCCATCACTGCAAGTACCACCTGGCTCCTATCACTGTTTCCCGAAGGCTCCAGTGCCCCTCAGGTGCAGCCTCAGGGCCAGCACTGCCACGGCCTTCCCAGTGCTGGATGTTTGCAGCATCCCTGCAGCTATCAGCCTCCCACTCACTCACCCAAGCCAAGCCTGGACACTTACCAAGATCCCTTGCTACCAGAAGGCAAAAAAAGACCAGGGATTTTTCCTCTTGTTGTTCTGCTGAGTCAGTGTGAGTCCCTACACCCTTCTTTGGGCACCCCCTTCACAGGGTCTTTCTCGTAGGCAGAGAAATAAGCCCATCACGGTGGCTTCACCCCTATGCCCAGCTGGACACAAAGTACGTCCCACACAGCCCACCATGTGCCCTATATTTAGTCCCCAAAACTAAATGCTTTTAAGCTCTTTGAATCACTGTTTGGCGTAATTTTGTGTTAGACCCTCGTTCACCTCTGCAGAAAAGCTTTGTACCTCTCAGTCTCTTTTTATTCTCTTCACATGCCCAGGAAATCTCACAATTCTTAGGAGCCTTGCCTTTTGTTTAGTTGCCCAGTATTACGGTTGCCAATTCAGGCACTCGTTTAGCAAGGAAGCCTAGGTATTTTAGGCTGACAGCTCAACCAACTCTTTTGAACACCAAAGTTCTCTTAAGAGGAGCAAAAATGTGGCCATGACCTCTCCATCTGTGGTTTAAATCACAGCCAGGCAGCACAGCACTGAGCAGGATTGATTCGGGTAGTCACTGGTGTTATGCAGGGCAGTGCTGTGCATAACCACTATACAGTTGTGTATCAACAGAATAAAATTGGTACTGTAGACAGCCCTTTAATAATTGCCTGCAGCTCCTTGAAGCTGCTTAATGCTCAATTAATCAGTGCCTGGCTCTCCACTCCCGACATGGATTCTAGTGAACAGCAGTTGTCTCAAGCACCTGACTGGTATTTCAACAGCGGTGATATAATAAAGAGCAATAAGAGAGACCTGGTTGGTTTCCCATTGCATTTATTGGGTTTATCCTCATGTTCTTTCAGATCACAGAGTAGACTGGGAATCTTTTCCTGCAGTGTGGTGAGGTTAGTGAATGTGCGCGCATTTTTTGGATATGGCACAATTACAGGAGTTCGAAAAAATATATACCTATATGTATACATACATGTATATATTCTGACCCACCACTATAAAGGACTAGTTAGTTCACTAAGCAAATCTACAGGATCTCTGACCACTTGTTTATCATAGACTTTGAGGAGACTGATTCTATAATGAGAAAAAATGAAAAAATAGTATTAAAGTTACCAAAAAAAAAAAAAGAAAATGCCAGAAGAAGCAGATTGCTTGCTTGATATTAGCAATCCTATACCAATTCTATATATTATGGAAAAATTTATATATATATATATATATATATATAACTTATA